>UELX01000488.1:0-75492 GCA_900480035.1 Eupelmus urozonus
TATATATATATATATATATATATATTTTCTCCACACGGCGCGTAAAGTGCGTACTGTACACCCTGCGGGCGAATTCTACAGCACGCATTTTACGCCCTTCGTGGAGAAAAATAGTATATGTACCATGGGAGTAAGTAAAGAAAGCCTCAGACTGCATGTTTGTCACCCTCGCCTTCGTCTCGGGCGACGATTACACGCAGTCTGAAACATTCTTTACTTTTACTCCCTAGGTGCATAATGTACCAATATTCGTACGTTACTGATGTTAAAATTAATTGTAATACTATTTTAAAGTGTGTGGTGTTACAGACGTAACAAATCTGGAAGTCAGCCAGATTCATTAAAATGTTTGCAAGGTCAGAGCAAACACTAACGATTATAAACACTTGACTGATGTAAAGGCAAAATAAAAATCCTTTTTGATTTTTATAAACAGCAATAAAGTTGAAATGCACAAGTTTCAAAATTGCAAAATTTGGAAAAAGAGATAAGTTTGCAGAAAGCTTGAAGTATAAATTAACCGGGTATCTAGTCAGAACGCGCAATAAATATAAACATAAACTTGCGCAGCAATTACAAAGTATCATAAAACTATCCAGTACATCAGAATAAATGTAACTTCAAATTTACATTAAAAAGTCGATCAACAAGCATAATATCTCGAGTTAGCGAGCTCAATTTTGCTTTGAACTCCTATAGGTGAAATCTTCTTCAATAACCACTTTCATATCCCACAAAGTCATTGCAAAAAAGCTAGAGACAAAAAAAAATAAGCGTATAGTGCCAGAGCGGAGGAAATCGTAAAATTACAAGTCGCCTGTAATTGTGCTCGGCAAACTCTTTGTGCATTCTTTCTTTACCAGCCACGCAGGCAGGTCTTTAGTCTTACGCGCACGTATACTCACAGGAGGCAGGCATAGAACGTGATCGAGTTGGCGAGGCCGAGAGCGACTCGGAGCCGGCTCATGATGCGAGCAGCGCGCCTCAATTAGGTTTTCTGCCGCCTCGACACATCGCGGCTCGTCGACGTCGAGTTTGACGAGCCGGCCGTTTGGAAAATGCAGCCCGACGACCTTGCGCCCGCTTCTATCCTTGGAGCCTCGTTACCGGATTCGGATGCTCGCTGACTGCCAACTTGAATTTCTAGTTGTCTTTGGCTCTAAGGCAGAGGAGAGACCGGCTGACTTAAGTTTGCCAAGTTTTACTCGATGCGAGGATGATCGTGACAGATAATTCGGCGAATTCTAGCGTTGAGATGCGTTTGTACAGTTATTGAAAGTTACAATATATGAATACGTGTGCTTGCACTGATAACATTTTTTCGCTTCTTATTAATTGATCATCATTTCATTCAATCAGATTTTTCTTACGATAATTTTGGTTTGAAGAGTGTATTTTTGTTACGCTCAATTAGCAAAGTGAAGCCAGAAGCATATCTTTATTTTTATCATTTAGAAAATTTTTTTAAAAAAAAACATATATTTTCAGTACTTATGCAAAAGTCTCGAACAAATAAATTTTACATATTGTGAAACTAACAAGCTTTAGAATATTACTTTTTTTAAATCATAATTTATGCAAAACTTTTTTTGCAGCATTGAATGTTTATTATATTTATATTATTGTGAAAATATTTTTGTAAATAAAAATGCAAAGATAAAGTAACAGAAGTTTGTGTGCGTAAATAAATAAGGTTGTATTATTTGTGCAAATTTTGGAATCGTATGCAAAATAAATGTAAATATGATATTCCGATTTGAATTGATTAAAAGCGAATTAAAATGTTGAATAAACACCGAAATTGATTGTGACAGTCGTTTACTTTTGTCACATGAAACATAATAACTTGTACCAATACGAACTCAATTAACTATATTTATTTGAAATAGGTGCAGTTATCCGAATTGATAGATTTTTTTTTTACTCCAAGCCTAAACATCTAGAATAAGTTTCTTAACAAATGACCTACATAATTCTTTAAAGTTTGCTGCAGTGTAAGGCGACAAAAGTTGCTCGACCGTTGTTTCCGTTCACAGTTACATTGTTATGAGAAACTTTAGTTTTGAGTTATTCTCTTTAAAGATAAGTATAACTTGCTGTTTAAACTTGGAAAATTTATGCATGATTGCAGGGAACAAGTATAAAATTTGTAAATAAGAATTCATTCTTATATAATGAATTTTTGATATAAATATTTTGTAATCTTAGATTTGAAGAATTTGGCAGCCATTTAAAAAAGCAGGTGAACAATCGATTTCTAGATTCCATCCTTCGAGTGCTGCCCGCGCGTTAGATCGTAATTTTGACAGTTTGCCGAAAAGGTTAGTAAGACTTTATGAAATTCAATGACTGATAAATAAACATTATTCGTCCTGCGTTCCTAGGTGTAAATCAAAAAGCTCATTCTTAATAAACTCGATTAAACCAATAGACCTTGCAAGAAATTTAAAAACAAAAACAATACGAGAACAAGAAACTAATGAGAAACTTGGAAAATATTGTTAACCACCCCTTGAAAAATGAAGCAGTATCTAACCTGAAAATTCGCGGCGACGAAAAAGCAATAAGTCAATACTCTGGACTCTGTAAGTACAAACAGCCTTAATTATGTAGAGCCGTAACCCTCCCCGACGAACTTATTCAAAAGCACCGCCGGCAAAAAAAGAAAGCGCTCCCAATAAAAAGTAATGAATCAAGACAGCGCAGTCCCTCTCTTTTTCTTTCGAATCGATAAGTAAAAACCGAAGCATCCCTCAATACACACTCAAAGGGCTCTCATCAAGCCCGAACTCCTAAACCAATGCTCCCCGCTATTCAACGAAAAACCATCATCCGCATTCTATCCATAAAAGCGGGCAACTCAGGGGGCATAATACCCAGAGATAGAAGGTATATACAGAGCGCAGTTGGCGCATCGCAATCAGTCGTGGCTGCGCGCGTCGCGTCAATAGGGCAAACCGCGTCAAAGGCCCCTCGTTCTTTAATTTTCCGAGCTTGCGCACGGGCAATTACACGAAACATTCGCGCGGCCCGAAATCAGCTCTGCGAGCGCACGGTTTACCCAGCCGCGCTGGATTAACGCGCTTCGCGGGGCGCGAAAAGCGCAAAGAGGCGCTGGACCGATAAGAGAGAGGGAGAACTTCCAGATGGCTGCGAGACTGCACACACACACACAGAGGTATATATACACTGAGAAAGAGGTAGCTCTCGGCGGGAACTAGGTGTCTGGTAAATATCGGAGCTGACAAGCGAGAGAGGACTGATTTCTGGCGCGCGCTTTGCGGGGGAGAAGCGGATGACTCGCGAGCGTGCGAAGTTTTCGGGATCGATTGTTCGTTAGCTCGTTCGTTTGCACAGGTAGTTGCTTTTGCGGGGACAAAGATGTTAGTTAATAGATTTCGCGATTAATTTACGAGGGGGTTGAAGCTTTTTATATAGTGGTTTGAATTTAATTTTTAATGCGCTCCGTCAATTCGCCGGCGAGTGGATAAAGGAGCTGGTTTTTAAAAAGCTAAGGGGCTCTTTGGCTGGATTTTAATGCTGCTTTTATTACCCAGTTCCTCCTTGTAGATAATAGGGCTTTAACATAACGTTTCCTTTAAAAATGATTTTTTCCCAGCTCATAAGTGTCCCGCATAAAAAATCACGACTGCAATCGCCTGCGCTTCACATATTTTATTTAAATAATTAAATGATCCGTAGCGGCAGAGCGATAAAGCGAGGATGGCGCGCGAGGCCGTGGCGAAGCCGAAGATCCTGAGCCGCGTCATCGAGGCGATAGCTCGGCTGGCCGAGCGCAACGGCTCCAGCACCAAAAACATCGTCAACTACGTCCTCGAGAGCAGCAAGCCGGACGCGGCCAGGAATCTCACTGTCCAGGTATACTTACATTCTTAAAGCAAGACTCGGCGATTCTCGCGCTGTCTTCAAGCTTATTCGCAAGCCAAGCCCTACAGATTTTATGTAAATATGCACGTCGATATAGAGGCCTGTTTGCCAATACTTTTTGCTATTTTAGCTTTTCTTATTAGCCGTTTTTTATTACATGCTAAGGAAATGAAGATTTTATTCAATGCTTTTCTGTCCTGCTAAAGAAAGTCATTCTCCAACGGAAATGACGATTGGCTAATTTCGAGAAATTAACCGTTAAATGAAATGTTTTAAATCTACTTTTGCAGAAATGATTTATGTAGATTGAACAGGCAGGCCATGATGTAGTATTTTATTTTACTCTCATTTTTTTACACTAGCTAACAACTAAAAATATTCGTAAACTCGCGTTTTAAAATTATATTTAAACTGTTTTCACCTAATTTATGATAAAAATGCACGTAGAATTAACTGCACATTTTTTTGGACAATTTAAATCGCAATAAATTTAATTACGCTCAACTCGCGGAAGGTAAATATCGTACAGAGAAAAAGTTTTTACATCCTTTTTCTCTTTAATGAACTCCAAATATCAAAATAACCACTTTTTATAATTTGACTTCGCGACGTTTTACATCTTTTCAATTAATCAAACGAAAAATCACGCATAGGAATTTTCTAATTGAAATAATAGAATCTATCTGAGATTGAAAATTCGGAAATAAGCTTGTTTAAACTGCACTCAATTCAATTATCTATTCTGCATATTAACCGCACTGTATACTTCCACTTAAAATCTTGCAATCTGCATAAATAACCCTTTAATAAAATTTCTGTAGTTCGGCATGGTTTCATTATTTGAGTAGGAAGTAAAGAGTATAATACTAAGTAAACCACTTCAATCGAGACTCGTTTGAATAAAACGAGAAAAAATAGAAAATATTTTATTGTCATATCGTTCCTAGATTTTCCTGATTTTTTATTGACTTTTTAACTATTTAAATAACCGCTTTACTTACTTGTTTAACAGTCCGATTTATTTTTCTCCATGACTACGTAAATGTGCATGTTAAACTTTTTTTATATATTTTATGTTATAAACAAGTAATTTAATTTATATAAAGTAATACTATGTATTACAATATATAGGGAAAAGAGCCATATCATAATAAAATTTTTAAATAATAACTTCTAACAGAGATTTGAAGTTTATATAAGTGGACATATATTATTGAATACTGTGCGAGTGTACCTATTAATTTTTTCCAATATATCAAACATTTTTTACTATTTCAACATTTTAAGCCTTGTCCACGCCTACTTTATAAAACATTGAAAATTTTCCAAAGTTTAAAACATGTCGATCATTTTGCTCAAGCTAAAAGTTTGAAAGGCTAAAATTTTAGAAGAATATATATAAGACGTCAAATTCTTTTGTCGTAAAAAGTGAATGAAATGTTAAAAACTTTTTATCGTTTCATTGATTTTCAAAGTTCTTATTGAAAGTATATTCCAGATGTTTTTATAAACACTGAAAATTCCTGACAACAGTCCAGCAAAACTATCAAACTATTGATTTAACTCAGAAAATCAGGTTCCAATTAGAGTCTAACAACATGAAAAATTTCTACTCCAACGTTTAAAAAAAAAAACCAACACCACCTTCCCACCAGGTGAAACAGGCCCTCAGACTAGCGGTGAATTCAGGCCAGGTGCGTCTCCGCGGCGGGCGCTTCAAGCTCCGGCTGGCCGAGCCCACCGAGGCCCCCCAGCCAGCCGCCCCCGCGGCAGCATCCGAGCCGCCTCCGGCCAAGACGTCGAAAAGCAAAAAAACCAGCAGCAGCCTGCCAAGCGCCGAGGACAAGCGGAAAAGCAGAGAGGCGCGCAGACGCTCGCGTCGCGGCAAAGCCAAGTCCCGAGGTGAGATCTACCTATGCCCAACACACGCCTTCTTTTTTCTCCGCCGACGCGGAAGAGCGAGCCGGAATTCGCGTTAATTCCCCGCAGACGGTGCTCTCTTTTTTTGCGCACGGCTCCGTGGATTTTAGAGGGGCTTTTTGCGCGAGGGCCGTCAAATGACGATGTTTAGTGCGCGTGCGAGCGAGCCAGTTTGTTATTATGAGCGGTGTGGGATTTAATTATGAGATTGGGGGCTCGTTTCTTTAGAACGGCTTGTGCATACCGCGAAAGGGAGGAAAATGCAGATCTGCGAGTGCCTGGAATTACGAGCGGTTGTGGATGTATAAGGGCTTACGGTTTTTTAAACAATTATAAGCTCTATTTTCAGATTAACGATTCTTTTAAAATTGCTTTTTGAATTGGTCTAGTTATGGATGCAGTTGTAATAATTAGTCACACCCTAATTACTTTCATCTCTATTTGAGAAAATGTAAACTTTAAGTATACTTTTTAGAGCGCGCAAAAAAAAAGAGACAGCTTCATTCATTGCCAGTCTCAATTCACGCTAAAAGTCCGGCCAACAAAATCAGTGAATATCTCAGGCCTATTCCTTGACTCGATCCACATCCGCGCGCCACAAAGCCAACACTCTTCGTCACTCCCAAAAAAAAAAGCCTAATCAAAGAAACGATTGACGCTTCGTCCCCAGGAAAGGACAACAGCAGCCCCCCCACCGTGAAAGCCAGCAGCGTCGCAGCAAGCACAAAAAGTACATCGGCAGCGACAGCGGCAGCTGTTCGCCCGGGATCCAAAGCCACGAAGACGAGTAAAAAAAAGTAGAAGCGCTCCTCGATGCGACGGCGGCGGCAGCGGCTGGTCCAGCTCGGCCCTACTGCCGGCGAACATCAGGGAGGAGGCACGGATTTTCGCGCATGGTGCAACTGGCGCCCTGGGAAAAGCATGTCAAGAGGCTCGCGACGCGGCTCTGCCTTCGGCTGGTCGAGCTCAGGCTGGCGCCGCGGCTGCCGCTCGTCCGCTTTTATTCTTTTATCAGCAGGCTGCTTCGATCGGCCGAGAGATTCAAGAGGTGCAGCGGCATGCTGGACTTTACACTCACGAGCCTCGGCTCTGCGATTCTCTGGAAATTTATCGATTCGCAAATAAAGAAGAGGCTTTTTTGAAAATTCAATGACGATTTTTCTTTTAAGGGAGTATGGTGCAGAGGTACGATTGACGCCCGAGGGTTAGATCCTGGTGGCTTCCGAGCCGAGGTTCCAGGGAGATTGGAAAATAGCTCGAGCATGTATTTTTCGAAAGGGGTTTTTGGAAAAAGAGGTATTTGAGATTTTGAGTTCAGAGGTACATGGTAAGCCATTTAAGCGAGTGCAACTTTATCTGATACATCGCAAGTATAATTTTACAAGTTTATCGCATTTCAAACGCTTTAAAATACATCCCTCGACTCGCTGCAAAAGCAAATTGTCAATTCCAGGTGTTTTATTTAAGAGAGAAAATTTTGAAACCACAGCTCAAAGGCATTACTTTTTGCGCGCACATACTGCTGTCAAGACCAAAGACAGAGCCAGCTCTACTTTCGCACAGGCAGTTCCATGAATACCGGCGAAAAAACAAAACAAAAGACGTTAGTCTCATTTTCGAACCCTCCGGTAATAAGAAAAAGAAAAAAATAAATAAATAAACGAATGGCCCTCGCGATATCCGTATCTAAATCGCGTAACAGGCAACTTCAATTTGTCCCGCTGCGCGAATTCGGATCAGCTCTCCGGAAATTGGGGATGCGAATTAATTTCCCCGTCCTCCTGCGAACTCGTGCTTTTTTTGCAGGCTTTAAGGGGGCTTTTAGCGTGTAAGAAGAAATAAAACGCGATCACGATCGTCTTGGATTGAAGCCAGGAGCTCTCGCGTTGCCGAAAGCGAAAATGAGCTTAGATCGCTTTTTCATAGGGCTCGGAGGGCTGGAGCGTAACAAGCCGCGTGAAAGGTAATTATTTGATTTTCCTAGATCTGCTTGAACGAGGCAAATGATGTAACGAGGATCTCCGGGAAAAGGGGAGAATAGCGTTTCGGCATAATGAAACCCCTGAAGATTTCAAGGCTAGGAGAAAAAGGTAGGAGAGAGAGGGCTGTTAAGTACACGCAAATTTTATGTTGAATCTTTTCTAACGACTTCTCGGCGGGCGAGAAAAGTTTTGCGCCGAGTCGGGCTTGAAACAATGCCTCGTAATGGCACTAAATGTTCTTTTGTTCCTGCGGGCTTTGGTCTGTCAATAGAGCCGGGGAATAAAAGATGCCGGCCGCTTGATTTATGATTTTCCAAGAGAACTTTTGACAAATCTCGCGAGCGTTTCGTCATTGCTAAACTTTTTCTCACTCACTTATCAAAGATACGCTGGGCTGGTTTGAATTGATGGCTTTTTACGCTGTGGTTAAACATAGAGAACTTGGTTACAAATTTTCATTGATTATACTAAATTAATAAGTTTTAATTTACTTGAAATTCACGCGTTCTTATATAAAGAAAAATAAAAAGGAAGTGATCCCATGTTTATAAAAAAGTATCATTTTAAACAATAGATCAATGACTGAAACAGGCTTTATATTTCTTTATAATTGTATGATGCTTAAAAATTTAAATAGTATAAATTTAGCTCATAATATCTAAAGAGCCATTTTAACGCTAAATTAAAAAAAAAAGTTTTTCATATCAACTTAAACAACTTAATAATCAATCATAATCCCATATCACTTCCCCTCTCATTAAAACCCGAAAGCCCTCGAAAAGCGCCCAGCCAAAAAGCGCAGCCCACTCATCGCTAACAAAGCTTTCCTTATCCTCCCTCTCTTCACGCATTACCTCCTCAAGAAATACCTCCAGCCCTCGCATCTACCTTCTCCCTTCGCACTCTCGGCGTCCCTATATAACCCCGAGGTCCGCGAATATTTCAGGGCCCCGCGAGAACAATGTCACAGCGACAAAATGAAAAACCGGCGCGCTGAAAACGAGAGAGAGCAGCACAAAGGGGGCCTGCGTAATTCAGTAATTATTTTAATCCTCAGCGTACCTCGGCGCCCATGAACAAGAAATGGCTCGATATATTCTTCAAGGACGCGCGTCAATGGCCGCATGTAGGTCGGCGGTAATTGTAGATTTTGGAAAACGGCTCGCGGCCCGGTAAACAGCTGAGAGGCGGATATATAAGCCGCGCGGTAAACAGAACTAATTACAAATAGAGAGGTTGCAGGTGTCTTTTCAAGAGAGCCGGGGGAAAAAAGGGGGGAAAAAAACGAGCGGAACGGAGCGCGGGATAAAAGGCCGGATTTAATTTGGCTTGGACAAACGCTGATTCGATCAATGGCGCAAGCGCACGAGCGTCGATTAAACGACGCCGGACACGCGCGGACCGACGGGGCAAGGAATATTGCTCCCGACGAGGCTAATAACTTTGTACGTTTTCATTATGTTGAGCTTGTCTTTTCAATATAATTTTAAGGAAATTTTGAAATTTCATTTTTATGGCTCGCGAGCTACATGAGTGCCTTTCAATACGAGATTCGAAAAAATTATTATAGGTATTGTTTTTATGTCTGGAAAGTAGATATGCGATTATCGCTCCTTTTTGTCTTGTTCTAGTTTATTTGAACCTCGCGACGCATGTTTGAAATCCTTTTGTCAAGGTGCTTTTATATCCATTCATTTTGCGGACAGGCGCCAAAAATATACTGTATCGATTCTGATATTTACACCTTGCATATAAAGAAAAGAAAAACTTTAATTATGAGCATAATAAAATACCATTTTTTTTTAGATATGCTTTCATACCTCGGCAATTCTTTATAAAAGATTTCTATTGCATAGAGATTATATGATATACGCTCACTGGTTTTCTTTCTGCCAATTCTCGTACATAACAAAAAATGATACTTTAAAATATAAAAATTACATTTTTTTTAAAACAATAAAATTTAAATTTAGATTCAAAATGCGCAGTTATTTAATAAATATAACGGTCAACTATTTCATGACACATTTTTTTTTATAATTGATGCAAACAGTAATTATATTTTGGTAGTATTATGCATAATGCTATGTAGAAGCAACTAATTTTTATTAAATTCATCTTTTCTATGAACGTAGACAAAGCAATATCAACAAATCTAGCTACTACAGATCATAATAATAAATCAGTAACATATTCAATATGTGTATAGGTAGTTATCCGCATAAATCAACAATAAAATCACGCACATACAAGAAGAAAATTGAATTCGACAATAAAAAGTGTCATCGGCGTGTATTGGCATAATCCGAAATTTAGGAAAAGTGTCAGCAGCCCGAGTGTCGGCAGTGTGTATGTATAGAATGTCCGGATCGATGTCGTTTTCGTTTTAAAATCTTTGTCGGGCCGCGCGCGCACATATCCCCGCACACACCTTCTGCACAATAATTCAGCGACTCAAAAATTCTTCCTCCGCGAAAACTCGACTTTGGGAGGGAAAAATTCCTTTAAAATGCGACACATTTTCCGAAGCTTATCCCTTTTCGACACTACTTGGAAATCTTTCTATAAACTTTTTAGTTTTCTACATATCCCTTGTGTACTTATATACCAATATATTTAAATATTTATATTTTATAGTTGAATGCTATAAATGTACAAAAGAATCCATTAAAAATACAAACTTCTCAGTATATTGGTATTGTTTTGATTTTAATTTAAGCTACACGATTGTTAATCTTTTTTTCAATGTACTTATGAAAAGGAATACTAGAAAAATTCTCTTATAAAACATCAGAAACTCAGTAATATTCGACTAATCAAGCATCTTAACAACAATCCGCACCTCGCGCTCAATTTCCCATAGATCGCTCCCTAAAACATCCCAACCGAACAAGATCAATTACCAACCGCGGGCACGATACAATCGCGCACGTGACGAGATACATAACCATTATCCCCCACCCCCCCGCAGTATACAGCCACACTCAGCCCCAAACGCGGCAGGCACAATCCTTTTCATTGAAATCGTCCTCGCCTCGATTTCTATAGCCAGCCAGCGTCGCGTTATTGCGGTTTCGCCGCGCCCCCGACGCTATATATACGGCCCCCGGAGTCCAAAGAGGAAAAAGAGGAGCTCGCGCGAGGGTGGCTGCAAAATAATAATAGGGAAATCCACTAACGGCTGCGGCCAAGTGTATACATAAAGTCGCCCGCGGCGAAAGCGCTTGGCGAAGCCGACGACGACACACTCCCCATTCGGACGATCTCCCTTCGATCATTTGTTTTTTTTCTGTTTTTTTAAGCTTCAGGGTCGACTTTGGAAAGCTTGCCGCGCCGATTTCGATTCGCTCTCCTCGCCCGAGGGTTCGTTCGCTGGTGATACTTTTTTTTTATTGTTTTGATTGCAGAGCGCTCTGATAAATGATCGATAGTTTTTAAGCGCGAGCTCTGACCTCTTTGGTATATTATTAAGAATATCGCGAAGCGGTGGAGAGGAGCTTTCTTTTTTTTGAGCCGCGCTAATTTGAGTATGAATATGCACGACTCGCCGAAGTGGGAGCGATATCGCGAAACAATTCAAGGAGAAAGGTTCACTCGTTCGGGTGTAATTTAATTGGGAATAAAAGCAAACGCTTAGGCGGTTTCTTGTCGTTGCGGCCGAGCAATTTACATGGAGCGCATTATTTTGCTTAATGGACGTCAATAATAAGTGGCGATGGTGGAAGGATCGATTTGTTTCTGCAATGATCGTGCCGGAATCAGCGATTTAAATTGAGAGGGACTGCTCCCGTTGTTTCTTCAAGAGTACACGAATTCGGACTTAAACGCTAAGACAAAATCAATCGACAATTTTAAAAGCAATCTTCTCTCTTAACAGTTCACCAGAGCGCTGTAAACATATCCGCCAAGTCGAGCTTGTACACTGTCGCAAACTTTTCTCAGATATTTTTAAAATAAATTATTTTACTTTTTAGCTGAGATTATGGATATTAAAATTAATTAGCGACCGGTTGGAAGAATAGATAAAGCATTTGAAAAGATTTTTTCGAAAATTTATCTATTTTGCTATTTCTTGAATTTGCGGACCGGATTTATTTATGCTCGAAAAATTAATATTTCAAATATTTTTGCATTCTTTATGATAATGGCCTTAAAAAGCAATGTCTAGATAATTATCTATCAGGTCTTTGCTTTCTAAAAGCACTCACAAATTAAGAACTATTCGTTGATATGCTTCCTTTCTTAGCGGATTCGGCTAAAAGCTTTTTTGTCAAATATTATTTTTCATTATATTTGTTTAATTGTTATTGTCGAATAAAAATTATAACTATATCGAGTAACTTTCAATAACTGTATTTTTAAATTATTAATTTAATTATTTCGAGTAAAAAGAAAATATAAGAAAACCATATTAACTTGATCTGCAATTTTTTAAAGCACCTTAACCTTCATTATAATTGGAAAGATCTTGTGTGTGTCTTACTGAACTTGTCCTTTTCTACTAAATTTTGAGCTAAATATTATTAGTTTAAACATTGATATTTTATATTTTTATAAGTAAAAGTAGAAGCAATAGAGCTTCTAAGGAAAGTTATCTACCCTCCTAGAGGGGCTTGACTTCAAGTTAGATTCTTTAAGGCTTCCATGATTATCAATTGCAATATATACCTGTTACAGAAGTTTGCATTGAAAATTAAAAAACTTATATCCGCTATAAGATCTTAAAAATGAAAGACAGTCGTTATGTTATAAATCATAGATCTAAAAGACTAGATTGTTATTAATAAAAAAATACAGATCAAGTACGTCGGTCATATAATTTTGAATTTTAAAATATAAAAAATTCATGTTACAAAATCATACTTAATCGTTTTCCAAAAAAGAAAAAACGTTAAACTTATTAATCACTCAACAAAACTATAATTCAAAAGATTAACCATATCAATCACTTTATCTCGCCTAACTGTACAAGCGCATCGAACACCTCCAAACGTCAAAGATCCCAGCCGACAAGCCACAAAACCGAGGCTCACATACTCTACAAAAAAAAGTCATCTTAACGCGCACTTACATACCCAATCTCCAACTTGCTTCCTTACCACCTACAAGAAGAAGAAGAAGAAGAAGCAGAAGAAAAACTGCGCGTATCGCGCGCTGACGCGCACGTGGCTGTCCGCGTCGGCTTCGTTACGCGCGCGGGCTGCAGCTGCTATAGACGCGGGCGCGCTCGACAGCTGACTGAGCCGCGATCTCGCGCTCGCAAGAGAGAGAGCGTCGCACACCGCCCCCCCCTCCTAGCAGTGCCAGCAGTAATTTCCCTTGGCTTGGCGGGGGTGCGCGCGCTTTTCCGGGAAACGCTTCCTATTTCGTTTTATAGACGATCGCGGCGTGGGCTGGCTTGGGAAGCTTCGCTCGCTCTCGAGAGGAGAACGAGAAATAAATAAAAAGGGACGCGCAGCTCGTGTCTGCGCGATGGGCCGATCGATGGCTTTTCCATAAGGCTTCGCCGCTCTCTATCCTAGCCCATCTCTATACCTACGTATATATACCTCCCCCGTCGCGCGCAAGTTTGCATATCCGCGAGCGGCGCTGGATAATATAAAGCTTGGATCTTGGCGCGCTGCGGCATATAACGCTTTTACGATTCCCAGATACGTGCGCCTCCTACGGCACGAAGAGAAAGAGGGACACGGGGAGAGAACTTTATTACACCGGCGAATCTGCGACTGCGATTTCGGCACGGCTATATGGAGTAATGAGCCGGGGGGGCCCGTTCGCGCACTCGAGCGACTCTCCCGGAGAATTGAAATCTTTGGCATGTGTGGGTGGGAGAATCTGGCGTTGATGGGAATTTTATTTTCCGGAGAGGAGAGGAGGAAGGGTTTTCATTAGTTCGAAATTAGGGATACGGCCGGCGATTCGAGTTTAGGGAGGTGTAAACGCGCTTTATTCCTGCCTTCGGCGCTCGCTGGGATTATATCCTTGAGACGCGGGCCAAAAATGCCGGGGGGAAACGAGCCGAGGGCTGCACTTTTCCGCCGGGTTTAATTAAAGCTACATTAGCTTATCCGGTTTACGCCGAGTGGGCCGCGCGCGCATGGCTGTTGCTTTTTTTCCGACTGCGGAATTTCGAAAATTCATTACCGCTCGTCAACGCGATGCTGCGCTACTTTCTCGGAATCGCGCTAATTTTGCTCTTTTATATTGCCCCTCTTTTTTTCCTAATTCGACATTTTAATTTTTAATTTTTTTAGGCATTCGACATTTTTCTGTTTTTGACGAAATTTTTTATAGGCGCGTATGAACGCGGTTTTAAAACTTGGTAACGGTATTAATCATTTTTTCATGCAAATAAAATGCGCTTTTGCAGGCATTAATTGGATATTAAACTCATTTTTTTCTACACAGTTGAAAATTTTTCGTCATTTTGTCCGTAGATGACAAACATCGTACGAAAGTTTGTCCGTGTCTATATGGCGAAGAAAAGAAAAATTATTGTTTTAGTGTGCTTATTATAAATATTTAGAAATACGAAATATTTTTAACCATATGCATGTATATTATTATTTCTAATAATGTAAATTCTTGGTTTGATATATTTATTTAAAAGTAGAGCGTACCTCTGACAAAAAATACCGAACAACTTTAAAAATGTTTTACTCATCAGTAGAAAAACTATACTATGCGACACCTTCAAAATAGTGATTTACATCACACATAAAGAAGTATTTATACATTTATTTAGGTTTGACAATAATTTATTTTCGCCGAATGATTTCCCAATAAAACCAAAATCACAAAAAGAAACTCCGAAAAAACCATAAAAGCACTCCGACCTCCTAAAAAAAAAGTCCCGACCGATCATCCCGAAGCTCTAATTGAAGCCGCCCGCTCGCCCCGAAGCCAGCGCTATACCTCCCTTTTACCCCGCAGGCGTGCATAATAGCCCGGTTATAGGCGGCAGAAGAAGACGTGACGTTTGACGAGCGGCGGCTGCGCGCAAGGCCACACGCGGCAAAGGAAGGAAAATTCGCTCGAGATGTACAAGTGCTCGAGCTGGCCACTCGACCCGCTCGCTACCTTCCTACCTCGCGCGCCCGCATCATCAGCAATATTCAAAAGCCCGCGCGCACCGCTTTCTTTCTCTCTCTCTTTCTATCCTCTTACTTAGCGCACTCAGCGACAGATTCGCAGCGCGGAGTTTAACCCTGGGGCTGCCCTTTTTTTTTTTTAAGTGCCAGAGTTTTTTAGAAGGAGGGCTGTTTTCTTGCAAACGGAGTGAAAATAACGCTCGAGTTTTTGGCGATTTTTCAGCCTGCGGTTACTCTCGTGCAGGCGGAAAGTTTTTTAGATGGAAATGCGCTTTCGAGTGTATTTTTTTGTAGATTACATTAGCGAAAGACTTGATCATTTTTTAATTTTAATCTATAGTAGGGGCACTTTCGATGCCGGAGACACGTATATATTGTAATCTGGCCTCACCCTGATTAAAAAGCTTTATAATGTGATCAAAGGGAAATGCTCTTAAGATGTAGGCTATAGGATAGACATAGGATTTCTGATTTTTCTCCTCCCTGGAAAATGCCGAGAATATCTAGTGCATTGAGTACATGACGTCATAATGCACTCTCAATGCGTGCGGCTTACCCTACCACACTGTTTCTACTTAACGAAAATTTTCAACTTTCACCTCAATACAATCAATTTTTATTTTCAATTTTTATAATCCACCCAAAACCAATAACCCAGCAATCGAAAACTTACAGCAATCCACATTAAAAAAAAAAACTTTACATAAATCCATTCGATAAATCGATAGTCGCCCGCCTCTATGAATATGCAGCTGTTTGAGCACGCGTCCAGCTCTGCAGGCGCGTGCACGCGCGCGTTTACCTAGAATCATTATAAGCGCTCTCTAATTCGAGCTTGCGGGCCGGCTCAAGATGAAAACTCCATTGTCCGTCGACGCTGCAACTTTTCCTTCCCGCTAATGTAATGCATATAATCCTCTCCCTCTCTCATATTTTTAAACCTTTACATTAAAACCGAGCCTTTATCCATATTCCACGAATCTCCGAGATTAATAGCTTTGAAAATAAACATCGAAAATTCAGATTCCGGGCGAAAAGTTTAATTAGACCTCCGTCTTACACTCGGCAACGCGCACTTTCCGGAATACAAAGAGCCTGAGATGCAATTAAATTGTTAAATTGAACGAGTCCTTGCCGCTGAAGGTCCATTTCGAATGGTGGCTAAGTGCTCCTAATTCCGCGGATTTCTGAATGCATGTATAATATACTCACTTACGCTCATTGTAGGTATAGTTTGCGGAACGTGAATAAGTGACCGATGCGCGTGTGACCGCTCGATGTATGTTTTCCTTCATCTCGAAGGGAGAAAACGGCTCGAGTGCAGGGACAAGGAGAAGCACTTTTGCAAAGTTATCGTTTCTACGATTCGGCACAAGCTTTTACTCAATAAACCATCATCCGCAAAAAAAGCCGCTCTTTCAACTTTTATTATTTACATAATAAAATAAAACCTTCCTCAATACAGAACTAATCCGAGGCCCGCCGTTATTTTCGCGAAACTAATCAAGCCCAGACCAAATAACAGCGCACTTTTCAGCATTGAAATGAGTTTGCCCGGCCGACGTATATACAAGCCTGAGAGTTTTTCTTCGACTCCTCTGCGTTCAATTTCCGGCCGAGCGACCGGCCGCGAGATGTAATGCAACCGATAGAAAAAAAAAAAGAAAAAAAAAGAAACTCGCGCGAGTCCAAACTTAAGCAGGATATGAACAGCGAGCGGCGCTACCCTCAAGGGAAAAAAAAGAGGCGATAACAGCTTTAAAAGCTCTTGCTTTTGCCGATATTTTTAATCAATGCGTCGAATTATTAAGCCGCGGCTTTGCGTTGGCCCGCTAAATAGAGTCAAATGAACGTTAGCTTCGAAATATGAGATCAGTGCTTTGTGCTGATCTTCGGGGGGCTGCTGCTTTTATTGTGCGCCGGTGAGTTAAATATTGACTTTCTTAAAAGAGCGCCCTTTGTTCGTTAAAAATATTGTTCGGGGCTTTCGTCTTGAAAAACTGGTAAAATTGATTAAAAATCACTCGTCTCAACTCTCCCGCAGCTGTTACATTTGTCGAGCTAAAAAAAAAAAAATTATAAATTTTTCATTTCCCAAATCAAATGTCAGTTTCACGATTGGAATACACGTCTCATCGCAAAGATAGCTGCCGCGCTACTTTGCATTATCATAGGAAAACGCGCACGTCCCGAATACGGCCGAAAGTTCCTGGCGAAAGCGAAGAAATTAAAAGGCGGCTGCAGTCGCTGCAAACTCGAGCTACTCCCGCGCGCGATCAAATTGACATTGTTGCCTCAAGTTTTACCCAGAGGCATACGCTTCCAGTCCGATGCTCGAGTGTGTCGCTGCGCCCCGCATATACACAGCATTAACCTACACACCTTCTGCTTTCTAGAATTTCCTCATCTTTGTCCTTCTTGGCCGAGCCCGTTAAAAAAAGGCTTTCTTTGTCTTCTTTTCGATACAGCATTATCCGGCGTCGCTCGATCGAACGGCTGTGCAAATATAATAAAGTGTAACTTGTGCCGGCGAGTCCCGCTAACGAAGCGAACTCTTGGAGGATTTTCTCTTCGAGAGCAAGGATTTCACTTTGAGCGCGAGAGGAGCTGGGGAAAAAGTTTTCTGCGCCTTGGCCGCGAGCCCGGAAATCGCTCGACGATTCGGTTATTCGCTGGGACTATTGTTGCCGGCCACTAATGCAATTATGTGTGGCGTAGGTATTCTATAAAATCGAGTTGAAAAATAATATATGTTTTTTCTTTTTTTCTTCATTAGTTTTGATAAATATTTAGACTTATTAAAAGCCATGCAATTCTTTTCTAATTGGTATAATTAAGCTCGAATGAACAATTTTAGGTAGGTTTATTATAAGATTGGTAGCATGTTTTTTAAATCTACTAAAATTTATTTCTCAGGTGGTTTAATTACCAATCCAATTAGTTTACAAGAGAATAGCAGAATTAAAATGAGCAATTCTGTGGTAATTGTAAAAACCAACACCAAGAAAATAGGAAAACGAAGGCATCGAACCACAACCACCCTAATTCTCAAAACTCATCAGTCAATCTTACCCCCCGAAAGCGGCGCAATAATCCCAGCGCCAAGCGCCTCGCTCCGCTCATAAACGTCACTCCGCGATATCCGATCGACGTTTTTCCGCATCCGGCCCGAGAGCCTTTGCTATCAAACGGAATCACAGCCCGACGCCTCAAAGAATGTCTTGCCCCGCAAGCAGCGATCGATTAATAGCTCTCGCAGCTGCATATCCGAGAGCGAGCGAGAGAGAGAAAGGCAGGAAGGAGGAAATTGCGAGAGCTGTCTCCGCGGAAAACAGAAATGTCGGCGTGTCAGCGCGTCTCTAGCCCCCCGCGCATCGATCGTTTGATCTCGCGCGGGAGCTGGAGTGCGCTCGTGTATAGGAGGGCGGAACGACGTGTCCTTATTACGTGCTAATTGCCGAGCGCGAGGCGCGAAAAGACGCGGGATTTGACGGCTGACGGAGCGAGGCTAGAAAGTGAGTTGAGGGCTTTTCCCGCCGCCCGAGGGGGACGAGATTCAATTTGAAATTTCGGGCTTTGTTAGCTGCTTCCCCGGCTTATTCTGCAAATTATTCTTCTGCTTTGCTAATCCGCTATGGAAGCTACTTGTAATTATGCGCCTGGATTTTCGCTTAATCATTTATTAGCGACTAAACGTTAAATAATCCAATAGATAACGTCTAGACGAGCAATCATACATAATTACATCTACTTATTGTACGATCGTCGGGAAAATAGATAAAAGTCCCTCAGCTCCTAAACCCGCAGCTTTGTCTCTCTCCTCGCGGAAAAAAGAGCAGGGCTGCAATCTCGGCTCTCTCCGAATTCCGAGATCCGCAAAACGTGCCCGGCATAAGAGCACCGCCCTTACGCGCCTCTACCTCCCATATCCATGGTGCGCAGCTCCTCTTAAACGGCCGAGCTCAATTCTCGAATTTAGTAGCCAGCCATTGCTCATATCCGCTTTTTCTTATACATACCGAGAGGAGATTAATTTTTTTCAAACTAGCACGTTTTTAATGCTCGCATCTTAAGCCTCGAAGAAATTCAGGGATGTATGTGTGCGATAAGGTTCTCAGCGCTGTAATCGTTCTGTAATCGCCGGGATTATGAGATGCGCAGGTCGAGCCGGATGAAATTGAATCTCCGACATGAGCAACTGCTTTATTCAGCGTCTTGCGAAACGCGAGCGCGCGACTAAGAGAGTTTTTTTTAGTGACGAAAGCTTAACGATTTCGATTCTCTTGTGTCTATGTAATTTTTAATAACAGCCGCTCGAAAATAGACCAGTGTTTTATTCACGCCCGTTGGTATATTCATAAAAGACAAGCGAAAAAAGCGCCGGCACAGATTGGAACAAATTTAATGTAAGAGATATCCAGAAATGACGTACTCGCAATTATACAAAATCCATTTCCATCAAAATTTCGCTCGAAAACTTGGCCACCCTGAAGCTGACCTACAAAACGAACAATACCTCATCGGCCAATCTTGTACTTATAATCAAATAAAAAACTTTGCCGAACCCTGCCCGTCATTGCCTCAGACGTCCCTTTACAAGGACGATCGCTTCGCGCCTCATATACCTACGCGCGAGTCCGGCGTATCGGATTTCTAATTGTCCTAATTGTCAACAGGAGGGCAGCTCCACGGAACGATACATATATCAGCGCCGGTTGACAGCCAGCTCTAATGTCCGAGCGGCGAATCGAATTATCGGGACTCGGGCTCGATCCGGTTAGGCCGCTCCGATGCGCGAGGATTAGCCGATCGTCGCCCAAGTGACTGGCCGTGTAGCTCGCGGAGCGTGGAGCTAAGATAAGCAAGTGAACATAGCTCTGTCTGCTAGAGTAGAGTCTGGCTATTGGCTGGGAGTGCCGATCGTTGCTTCCTCGCACTGAGTTATTTTCATTTTTTTAAAGTTGACGGGTTAATTAACTGAATTATATACAAGTAGAAGGGAGAGCGGATTTTTAATATTTAAATCGGATAGATGTCGCGACAGCTTTATTCTAAAGCGGATATCGCGCGCTTGGTCATTTATTTAAAAGTTCTCTTAATTAATTATTTATTATTAGACATTGATGAATAGAAAAGACTTTTCGCGCGCTCGAGCCCATACATAATATAGCGCCTCAATACATCAATGTATTTTGATATCAAACATCAAAAGCTCGTTAAAAGAAAATTACGTATGCCTGCGCGCAGCAGAATTGATCTACTGGATGGGATTCAGTCTATTGACAATGGAGCATGACTAACAAGTGGCAAGAGCAATTAGCGAAAGTACCGCCCTGACAAGAAATTCAATATTTCCTGTCCGCGTGTACAGTCAATTAATACGCCAGACGCTCGTCTATACATACTAGCGAGCTCACTTGTGATTTTTTTTTTTTATGTATTTTCTCTTTCAGGAGAATTTTTTTTTTACCCTCGTTGCACTTGCAAAACTCTATTGTTTCTATTGTGCACGCGCGCGCGTATCATTAAATTTTTAATATTGCGACTGATTTGGAATTATAAAAATCTAATTTCAAAGTTTGATTTTTGCATTTTAATCGTAGCCGACTGCAGTGGCCGAAAGGATACGATATTTTAATTGCATCTTCAATAATTCAAATTTCGTACTAAAATCCCTTAAATATCACCCGCAATGCATTTTTGCATTATGAATAATTTTCACTAGGTATCCTTCCACGAATTTAAAATTCAAAGCTCCAGCTGGAAACCCAGTTACAATTCATTTCAACAATCAACACCCTCCACCTAAAAAAACAGTTCCCCGAGTCAAGTACCTCCTCGACTTACAGCAGATCAGCCGACAATTGGAAAAAATCGCTTGCACATCCCGCCGCAAGCACTAATCAAGTCGAATCGTCCGCGGGGAAAAAACTTGCCGCTGACAAAAAACTAGAATTAAAGAAGGCGCGGGAAAAACCAACATTAAAGAGGAATTGTCGCGCGCCGGGATACTGCCGGCACTCCATCGCGCGAAAAGTACTCCAAGTAATTGGTTTCCCAGTCGCGGCTTAATTTGCCTTCGATTGCCGACGCCTGAGCTTGACAAGTTCGCCGCTCTATATATATTTCACTGAATATATACCTATAGACTATATACATGTATATCCGCTGCTCGCGTTTAATTACGACTACAATACGCGTCCGCGATTACTGAGAGTATATATATACTGCACATGTATCGAATGCAACTGTTTTTAATTCTCTTCACGCTCCATATGTACCTAGAGGCGGCAAGAGAGCCTTGGGAATAAAATAGGAGAGCTCGGGTCAATCATATCGCCAGAGCTATCTAACGACGGTGATTAGTCCGGAATTGCATCGAAGACGCGAGCTTGCGAGTGCCGCGATTGATGAGGCTGTGTGCGAGTTGCGTTATTAACGCGCGTCTATCTGATGTTTTTCATATCAGTGTGAAAAGCTAGCGGTCAGATTACTAACGAGCTCTATTATTGACTTGTTACAATGTAGGACGTTGAATAATTACCCGGCGCTTGGAAATTGAGCTTGGTTGAAAGCCTTCGCGTGGATTGGTTTTTTTTTCTGCTCGAGGCGTGTTTACCTGCTTTTCGAAATCTGGGTTGAGTGAGATTCAAATTTTTAGGCTTTTAGAATGTCTCGGGTGAACAATGAAAAATACAAATGATGTTTAAAATAGGATTTTTTTACCGAATCAAGGAATGAAGCTTTTAAAGAATTTTTCGCGATAAATCAACTCCAGTTGAGCGGTGGACGTAAGCTTTGCTGCATATGCGGATTCGTATCGGCAGAACCTAAACAACAGGAAGTATGAATTCTAAAAATATGCAATCGTTATACTTTAATACGCGAAGATCATACCAGAAATATCGTAATACAATATATGATAATGCTGGAAATAATATTTCTTTTATTAACCGTTTGATGGATTTAACAATAATTGAGTAACTGCTATGTAAGAGCAAAAAACCGTGCATTTAATTTACACTGAGCATGCATATGTAAATATGCTATCGGCATGCCTCTCTAAGAACTGCCTTGTTTTATTGTTGGTAGTAAGAGAAGAACACTAACTTTTATGTAACAGGATATACTCAGTACTAGTATAGATCATGATATCGATTTCTTCAAGATTTCAAATTTTTCTAATAGTATAAAAATGAAAAATACAGAGTACTTTTTTTTTGCAAGAGTCGCTCGAACTATAGATCATTTTTACAATAGGATAATATATAAGATAAAATGCAAGAAATTTCAGCTCAGCTGTATAAATTTTGTGTGGAAAAGCTTTTTATTTAACTAAAAAATTTGTTCACTTCCTCACTAATACTAGTAAATTGCAATGAATTTTCAAATCATCTAATTTAATATGGAATACATAAGCGTAGTCAGTAAAAACTAGATTAGTTATTCTCAAGTAACAGACTATTTATTTTCCGCAAAAACTTAACGAACCATAAAATCAAAAGTATCTCTAAACCAAAGTTCAAACCAGCCAAAATCCTAGGAAAAACGACCTTCAAAATCAATAAATCCAACGCAATGAATCAGCCGAGCCGTTACATAAGCCGCGCAGCAGATCAGCCCACCGTTAAAAAAAAAAAAAGAAAAAAAATGTAAATTATAATTCGCTCGATGAGCTCTCCGCTCCTACAATCCAGACACTCGGCCGCATGTGCTTCCAACTGGTTCCCCGCCGCGGAGAAAAAAAAGGCGAGTACTGAATAAAAGAAGAATGCGGCACTATGGTGGGGGGCTTCAGCGGAGCCGGCCGGAGTCTAGCGTATACATGCATATACGCAACAAGTATAGCGCTCCTCTCTTGCAATGGCAATAGAGCGCTAGTCAGCGCGTAGCAGTCGAGTCCGAAGAAGCAGCGGGGCAGCAGTCAAGACAAAGGATAATAGCCGAGAAAATGGAGCGTTGGCGTGGACAAGTGGCCGTGGTGACCGGGGCGTCATCGGGCATAGGTGCCTATCTGGTCGAGCTGCTGGTAAGAGCGGGTATGAAGGTTGTAGGCCTGGCCAGGAGGGTCGATATGCTCCAGGAGTGCGCCCAGAGGCTGGCCAAGCACGGCACCTTCCACCCGGTCAAGTGCGATCTGAGGAAGGAGGAGGAGATACTGGCGGCTTTTAAGTTTGTGGAGGAGAAGTTCGGAGCGATCCACGTGCTGGTTAATAATGCTGGCTATTTGGTGTCAGAGAGGATCATAGGTATGTCTTTTTTCTCGTAGGTATGTATAGTTTTTTTCATTCGCTACGATATCTAGCCCGGGAGAATTTAGCTAAAGAGCTCGATGATAGCGATCGAGTGATGGGAGGAAGAAAATATACTTATTATTTTCAGCGGCTATTGATAGCGACTTTTTTTTTTCATGTGCTCAACTTCTTGTAACTACAAACTTCCGCGGCAGTGAAGGGGACTGTTAAACGACCTGTTTACTCAGTCGTGCTTTAAGTTGTTTTGAAAAATCATTGCTCCGAAGCGCGCTGATTACAGTGACGCCATCTAGCTATAAAGCCGAAATGGGAGCCAAATGATTTTTAAAATTTATCGTCTAATCCTGTTTAATGATGTTATTTTTGTTATTTAAAGTTTTTCTTTTTTCTTTCTTAATGTAATAATCCAGACTGATAGAACGGCGACCTAACTGTTAAGGAATGGCGCACTTGAATCGAAAAAAATCGATAAAATTTCCGTTTCTTGATATTTAAGACATAATGGTACTTTAAAAATTTGCCGCAAGTACATAAAAATTTTTTGCAAGTAACATGAAAATATTTGGCATTTAAAGTAATCATGCGTTAAATAGTAGAGAATATTTCTTAACTGTTAAGACCTACACATTTGGCTCAAAAGTCATAAAAACTTTTGGTTTTAAGTAATTGCGACTGAACTGTAAAGATTTCTTTCTATCAGAGTACTTTTGTAAAACTTTTTTATGCACTTGCGGCAAATGCACCACGTTTTAAATATTAAAAAATGTAATGTTATTAAAAAATGGAAATTTGATCGATTTTTTTCGATTCAAGTACGCCATTTCTTAACAGTTAGGTCATTTCTTAACAATTATGTTCGCCTGACTTACCTGTTAAATTTACTTTCTATCAGTGTTCACAATCATAATACTTACAAGGAAAGTAAGGTCTACCTTATTATTGTATTATACCATTATAATAACATTGTTTTCACCGATGCATGTATATCTAATCTAAAATTAATTTAAATTTGAATTTTATAATAATATTTTTGCAATAAAAACGATACTTGTTGTAAGAAACATCAAAAGCTGAAAAATTGCAGTCATTAAATAAATTGGGTGTGAAGAACAAACTTGAGATGATAAATTTGCTGATTATTTATCTCGAAAGTTGTGTGTTGCATTCATGATAAGTCATTCAAATATAACGTGTACTTAATGCTCGCGTTTGATTATAGAGTCGGTCTGGCACAACTACAGCATTAATCGCAGTCTAAATTAAAAACATATCTCGATTTTTTATGCATCCACTATATCAAGGTCGGATTAATTGACGTTGAAAGATTTTTCCTTCTACAATTACATGTTTCTACAAAACCGTTTTTTCGATATTTTGCACACTGAAAACTCTTAAAACAGTCAAAACTTTATTAACGTACAGAAAGTTATAAAACAAAGCACAAGATAAATCTAAAATACACTTAAAATATGAAATAAAACAGTGCAAAGAAAAAAAATTAATGTTATACAAAAAGACATCGACGAATCCCATAAAACCTCAAACCTCAAACCCCAAACAATGCACAGCGCATACAATCGATTTAACAGCTCGGCTCTCCTCTTAATTCCAGACGGCAGCACGGACAACTTCCGTCGGATCCTCGACATCAACGTTCTGGCAGTGGCAATCTGCATCCGTGAAGCCAGCCGGTCGATGCGCAAGCACAATGTGCGCGGCCACATCGTCAACGTGAACAGCGTCGCGGGCCACGACGCGGCGCGCATCCAGGTGCCGCTCAGCATCTACTGTGCCAGCAAGTACGCCGTCACCGGCATGACCGAATCCGTGCGCAACGAGTTTTCCAGTCTCAACTGCGGAATCAAGATCACGGTGAGAGAGACAAGCGGCTTTGTTTGCCCCCTTCTGCTAGAGCTTTTTTTTTTTGTTTATACACCGAGCGAGCTTTTGTTTGATATAAGCGGCTTGCCTGCTGATATTCCTATCTGGCTCGTGGATTTTTTGTTTCTTTTTTTGGGGGAGGTGATCTGGTGGGTGCGGATGTGTTGTACTGATGTCTGAGAGAATCAAACGCTGCGGACGTTTCGAATGCGCGCTGTTGGAAAACAGGCGCAGAAGGTCAGGTATTAAAATTTCAAAGTGAGCTGACCGCGCGCGCTCGGATGTTTTTGACTAATTTTCAGGGTGCTGAATTTACATGGATTGAGAAACGCGCTCTCGGCTTTCTAACGTTGAAAACAAAGCGCGGAGAAGGAAAAATTACCGCGGTGCGGTATGCGTTGGGATTCATAAATAGCATCGGTGCCGATGTTTGGTTTTATTAAGCGCTGCCTTATCGATGTTTCGTATTTTTAATCGACGCGTGTAAATTTCAAGAGTTGTGAAATTTTTTAATTTTAGACTGGAATTCGAGGCAGGAAAAAGGTGTAACGCATCAAAAAAAATATTGACCTACCCTGAAATGGGGTGACTTTTAGATCATGAAAAAAAGTATATCTCTGACTTTTCGCACTTATGACTGAAATTTTAACTATTTACCATTTCGAAAATTTATTAATTATCAAAGGCTGAATTTTTAATAGAATGTTATATTTATTTGTCACAAATTGAATAACCAAATCAATAAATAAATAATGAATAATATTTTAATAATTATAAATTCAAGAATAAACTCTTAACAATTCCATGTTTTAAAAATTTGCAACAGAACAAAAAAGTTAAATAATTATTATATTAATATTTAATGTCTAAATTAGCGTTTAAGTAATAAAATGTCTATTTTCCGAAAAAGCAAAAAATTGATTTATGCAGTTACCTTGAGAAGCTGCAGATATATTCACAACGCGAAAACTATAAATAATACCTACAAATTCTCACTGGAACATCAATTTGAAGGTCGGTAGTTTCGGACATAAAATAAACTCAATACAATGTTTAAAATCATACAGAGATTTTGATATTTTATCAGTTATCCTTATTTCCTTGTAGTTTTTCAATCTGTAAAAGCACAATGCTTTTTATGAATGAAAATTTTTCGAAAAAAATATCTTCAATTTACTACCGCACTAACAATACATAAGCTCAAAGTCACCCCCATCCACAACCTATCAAATATTTAAACGACTTCTCAGCACCCAAAGTCAATAAGCAAAGTAAATTTTAATCAACCACGAATAATCCGTCGGCCCATCCTATTCTTACCTTCCCCAAAATCCAGTGTAACGGACGGCAAACATAATCCCCAATTCAAGGCTAATTAGGCCGGCGAGCGAAAATCCCATTAACCGATTTAATTATTTGCAGAGCATCAGCCCTGGACCGGTGAGGACCGACATGATCCGAGCGGCCGGCATTCCTGACGAGCTGATCGACCGCGTGCCGATTCTCGAACCCAAGGATGTCGCTGACGCCGTTGTCTATGCTCTCAGCACACCGGCTCACGTGCAGGTATAAGAGCTTTTGAGCTTTCGTTATTCGATGAGCTTTTCGGGGGAATTTAGAGGATGGATTGTCGGGGTGTTTTATAATAGCGCGCTGTAGAAGGTGTAATGTTGTGTAACTTGGAAACGAGTTTTTTTAATTTTTTGATTGATAATCGGCGGTCTATGTATTGTTTTACTGAAACAATTATGAATACCGCTATTACGTGAATCGAACTTTTTTTTATATTTTTTTTTATTACGTAATGTTTATGTATTGTTCTATTACTGCCTGATAGGTAAATAATATTGTCATAATATTACAAGTAAATTAGTTAATCTATTATTGAACAATAGTTTTTATAATATTTGAAGAAGTTTATTTTAAAAATTGATTATACTTTTTCTTCTTAAAAACAACATAACCATTTTTTTTATTCACTTTTTTAATTTTGCCAAACACTTATTCCTAGTGCATTACATCCAAATTACACCGACACTGAACGCGAACCGAAAAAACAAGTAAATAATCAAAGTCACTCTCGCAGCGATTACTTTTACTTTCAAATAGCTGGTTCATCTGGGTTCGATGACTCCACGCGTAGCGAAAATATCTCTCGCGCGAATTTTGATTTTATACCTCTCCCCAGCGAAGAGTCAAGCTCTCGTGCTACATTTTTTTTTTTACAAGTCGGCCTTCATACTCCTTTGTTCAAGCCCACACATATAGCCCCAGCGTCGAAAGGCATTTTTCTCATAACTGACATTTTTCAGGTAAACGAGCTGACGATCACGCCTGTGGACGAGTCGGTGCAAAGCGCGCGTCACTGATAGCGCGCATCACTGGGCTATATGTATAGCTATATTTCTTCGCATCTCACGAAGCGCTGCGTACCGACTTATGGACGTATATAGATATATATGGTACGCACGAGCGTAAAACACATCCTGTATACCGAGACGTATACGATATATTATATATTTTTTCTAGCAATCTATGTACAAGTATAGAATAAAAGTTTTATGTTTTTGAAGGTATAAGTTTTATCTTGCGAGCTTCTCAACAATTTGTAAGCTTTTTTATTTAATCAATTCAGAAATTATTGTTAGTATTCAAAATTACAAGCTAAATGTATATAATAAACTTAATAAATTTAAAAATTATTTTGATAACCAGCGCACCTATATTATATGATTAAAGTTAAACTCGAGCGATAAATCAGATTCCGTCGATTTTAACACTGTTTGCCTTCTTCTATAATATGTACACTCTTGCCTTGTCAGCAAGTAAACTAACGCCTCTCTGGCCGAGCCTCCGACTTTTTTCCGATCACGTAACCGAATTCGCTTAAAGTGTACAAAAACAGACAGCTCCACAATTTTTAAACCACCATCCAGCCTGCTGTTACCAAACCAATGTCACCTTCGTAACGAAAACCAAGAAGCCACTATATATCAAGAATTCCGCTTCCAAGCAAACCTAACAAGCAGTTAAAAAAGCGCGAGAATTAAAACAAGACCGCTCAGTTGAAAGTGCAGTATTATTATTCAAGACTAAAGCGTGCGCACGCGGCTCTTCTCGGGCCGGATAAATAATGCATGCTCGTAAATAATGTATCCCCTCGAGGAGGAGCGCTTAGGCCGACTTTGCGAATCTATCGCTGCGCGCGCGCGAGCTCTCGGCTTATCGTAACGTTCGCGCGTGTCTCTTGCGCGTCTGCGATAATAGACGCGGAGAACGTGACACGGACGGATCATTATGGAACATCGCGGTTTGGCAGGATACGGGCGAACTGAATTTCTCGGCAATTATGTTGGGCGTAGGCTATAATGTCGGGTTATCGGGACCGACGCTGTTCGATCCGAGATAGTTAAAGGATTAGTTTGTTTTGGAGTTTTTTATGTATTTTGGGGAAAAATTTCGTGATTACTTTTTGCTTCAATTTTGTAATTCTTTAACGGTGGTTAATTGTTTTTGCAGGGCATTAGAAGCTTTAATCATATTTATTTTAATAAATTTCATTTTTATATTGAAATATTATATTAAGAATTTTGCAAAAGTGGTTACTATTACATGAAAGGGTATAATTATATAATAATTTTAAAAAAAATTATGTTTTTTAGTAGTTACCGGCTTAAGTAAAATAGTCCCTTTTAAATTTATCAAAAAATCTGTGAGTAATCTTGTCTTACTATGCTCGTATCACATCTACTGCGTGTAAGTTACATCACAAGTTATTTTTTTAAGTATATAACTATGATTAGCTTTTTGTTATAAATTTTTTTTTTAGTATATCTTCTATCATAATAACGACAAATGAGTTAATATAGTTGAATTTTCCTTATGGTCTTTATTGATTCTTCATAAATAAAATACTAATTTCTTTTTTAAAAATTTTTAGCAAAATTTACTCAAGTTATGTAATTTTATTGACCGCTTGAAAAATGATTTCTAAAATTGACTTTAGCACTATTATTTATAAAAAATATCATGGAAATTCATAGTTTAATATTTGTTACAAACAAACTGTTATATTTGTTAGTTAGTTTGAAATTGAAGGAAACAAGTTTTATTAGATCTGAAGTTTCAAAATATTTTTAAATTTTATTTACTATTGTTATTTCAAAGTGAAGTGTTGTTTTGCAGAACACTGAGATATGGACGTGTTGTGGAAATAACTATTTTAGATCTACTTTGTGATTCATTAGAATAATACATCAAATTTAAATTAATATTTTAGAACAGCTTTAAAATTTAATAACTTTTGTAAGATTAATTTAAAAAATTTAAACATGCAGTTTTAATGAAACTTCAATACATAAATATATACGAATCAAATGAATATAATAATAAAACATTCAATAAACTGCATCCACAACATCCCATATTTTTAAAATAATCTAATTTTTTCTTTCAAAACGAAATTAAATAAACTATATATCCAAACCATTCTCCAAAACTTCAAGTACACTAATAGACACAGCCTTGATAATCGCACCATGACTCCTCAATAGACTGCCAAATATCCCGCGGCGTTCACAGATCACCGACACCATCCTGCCCAACTTCATACACAAATAAGCACGGCTCCAAGCGAGGTCGCGCCTGAAACCTAGCCAACCGCGAGACAATCGCCCCCAGACTCTCGCGCGTCTTAATAGATCTGAATAATAAAAAAAAAAAGAGAATTATAATTACGCGCTCTCAACCTTCGACAGGCGGATATGACGTCCCGCCCGTCGTCGATAATAGTACTTTAATACGCTCCGCTCGCGCGCGCTTTGGTAACTGATTAACCAATTTGCGGCTAACACACGGCGGCGCATCGAAAAGCCGCTGCGCTGGAAAAGAAAGGCGAAAAGTCCTCGATCCGTCATACACTTGCTCGAGAGCCGCTATGCCGTTGTTTTACGCACTTACCTGTAATAATGCAATCAGGAAGCGATGAAAGTCGCGCGCGCCGAGATTTCGCCTTGAATCGGCGATTCTTGAACTCATTGTCGCGTGTAATTGATGCCAGTGAGAATTCCGTTTTTTTTTTTACTTTTGCGTATCTGCCCGCGCGATGATTCTGCGAACGGAGATCCTTTTTCATGATGTTTACGGTTTTGCCAGGAGCAGCTGCGGTCGCGTTAGGGAGGACTGCTTTGGATTTGTTGGTTTTTTTGTTGAGTCTTGTGATTACTTGGAAGTTAATAGATCTTGGAATTAATGGAACAGTTTTGATGGAAATAAACTCGGCGTTCGTTTAGTGGATTTATAATTCATTGAAATATCGAGGAGCTTAAAAAGTTAATTACGAAAATTATCACGAGCAATAAAATAATGTTTGATCGTTAGTTTTTTTTGTTTTTCTCAAGAATAATTGTTAAGAGATTATTGAGAGAATAAAACGGTTGTTATGTCAGAAAACATCAATTTTTGAAACATTGAAACACTTTAAATGGCTCGAATTATCCCTAATTTTTATTTAATCGCCAGTAAGTGAAGTGGTTTCCTTATAATAGAGGATTATATTTGCTCATTGATTAATTGTGAAACGGTTTGGTATAATGAGCTACGATCGTACTTCGATAAGGATTTTAATTCCTTTTTTATCAAGCATAATTTGCAACATATAACGTATAAGCGAAATTATTCACATTTTTATGCATACAGAAAAATCGAGAACTTAGAAAGAAGAATACCGGTCTATAAATTTTGAAACTTATGATTTGCCGGTATATCGACTTCAATTCTTGTTCCTTATTAGTAAAACTGCATTTTTAGTTTGGCGGCACGTTAGAAGTGCTGTTGTCTTTCAATTAATATTAATTTTAAACTATTATTTTTCAAACAATAATTTTTCATATAGTCTCTTAGAGTTATCTGTCCTGATGACTATGTTAATTATTTTTGAACAACTTTAAAAAAGCATTGTTAATGCTGTTTAATTGTACTTAATCTACGAAAAATCAATTTTGAACTGAGGCAAAATGAAATATTACTGTATGTAAAATACTCATTCACAAGTATTAAAACATGTACTGATCAAATTTTTATTACGGTGTTTTTTCAACTATAAAATCATAAAAAAAATATTTTAACCATGGCACGTCATAGCAATGAAGTCACAATCTCATCAACATGATTACTACCATCTAATAGAAAAACGTGATACTTATTCCAGTTTAGTTTCATTCAATCTCTCATCTCCGAATTCATTCGAGTAATTACAGCCTTTTCAGACGAACGCTGAAGGTGAAATTATAAGAATGAGTTTAATTCACCTTGGTGTTTCGATTTCTATCAGAAATCAACTTTAGAAGCGCATCATTATTTAATTGACATCTCGACGCCTAACATGGATAATAATTCTCACATTCTTCTTGTGAAGACTTCAATGATGAACAAAGTCAGCCCTGGTAGATATTTTAGGAATTCACAAAAGAGTGAAATTGATCGCAAAAAATTTTACATTATTTTTGGTCTTGTTGACTTTTGAGAAACCGAGGAAGTTTTTCAAATCCACATTTCCAGTAATTCATTGTTATTAGCATATAAAAAATTTCAAGGTTCAGCAGTCTCCATCGCAAATGTGCGGTTTTCACGTCCCTAAAACCACTTGCTTTTTCCTCGATCCGCGAAATTTCGTACGTGAGTCCCATGAAAAAAAAAATCTTATCAAACTTACTGACGTCATGATGATCATCAAACGACTTTTGACACCTCTTACGCAGCTTGCATAGGTTACCGGCGAGCGCATGAATAATTCGTTCACTCAATATTCACGAGAAACAGATACGGAACCAGAGACGATCTGCCTCGCGTGCATCATGAACTCGCCGATCATTGGTGCAGATATAGATCTAACAGCCGCACTTAATTGCCCCGCAGCGAAGTAGGCACCTTCTTCCTCTTTCAGCAGCCGTTCACTTTTGTAATCCCCGCTTTTTCATCACTTTTCCGCGTAAGAGGAACGTATACAAATGAGCCGATTTGCCCAGATGCGCGCGTAGCACATGAATTTATCCTGCGGTTGGTCGTGAAAATTTTGCGCGCTGTTTCCTAGAAGGGAAGAAGGTCGAGTTATATTTTTAAGATCTGCTGGATGATTTAAGTTTGTTAAGAATTGCGTTTTGTTATTAAGGGAAAAAATCGGTTTTTGTAAGCAATAAAATTTGCAACATCTTTTAATTATATAGTACTTAATTTTTTCTGCAGAATGTTAACAATAAAGCTCTGGAATTCTAAGGAAAAATGAGGAATTTTAATGTAAAAATACGAAATAGGAGTAGATCCGTATTTTGTGTAACAAGCGCATCTTTAGTTTTTAATTAAGCCACTAAAAAATCAGTAAATTTAAAAAAAAGAAAAATTAGTTTTTAACACGTATGAACGTTAATGGGTAGATGACGCGCCTTAATAGTTATATCTCACCTTCGTCAAGTTTTTTGCTTCGATTATATTGCACCGTAATTCACGCTCTACTATTGGCCTCATGTTAATGGTCATTTTATTTGAACTAATTTTGAATCATAGATTCACAATTAGAAGATTATAAAAGTTCGAATTAAAGCAAGTAAATATTGGTTCAAATTAAATTTTGCACAAAACAAAGAAATTGTAACTAAAAAAAAAAGAAGAAAATAGGATGGATCCGAAAACGTAAACCATTGTATGTAAACTCGGTAACAATGCTATCTGCCGAAATGGTCATTTGAATTTTCGAAAGTTTATTGAGGTAAAGTTAATCATGACCCGTTTGACCGTACGAAAGAATGAGACAGAGAGTACTTTTATAACCTTATCCCAACAAAAATTGAAAAATTCGAATTAATATTCCCGCAGATAGAATTGTATACATACAAGTGTACATACGTAACAAAGAATTGAATGTTTCAGATAGTTTTTATTTATTTCTTTTTTGTTACTTATGTAGAAAAAATATTACTTTTAACCCATTTCTCATTTCAAAGTTATTTAAGAAATCAAAAATCATTTCAATGCGGAAACCATTTAAGGACTACCTTTATACCTTAACCTTTTATCTTAAAATTACAGGTAGTATAAGAGCTATTATTAAGTCAAATTCCGGCATTTAAGGTCATTCATTAAAAAAAAAAAAAATTAACAAAGTGAGCTGCATTTTAGTTTTGAATAAAAGTAATAAAAAAACTAATTACATCTATTTCCAAATTTTGAACCGTAAGTGCTTCTATAACAAACTTATTTATTTTTAAACTTTCAACACTTTAAGCATAAATAATTTATGTGTTTTGTTAACAATGAAAAAAATCTTTATTTGAGACGTTGATAGTATGAAATGACTCTATTGCAATAAAATATTTGTAAACCCCATTCCGTCAAAGATCATAAAAATCCTGAGTAGCTCCTTTAGTCAGAGCTCATGATCATATTCGGAGCTCGTAAAGTATTTTTTTACAATTCAAAACAGTGCATTCTGAGTTCCTAGAAAGATATCTTACAAGATTCTAAAAAACTTTGAAAGAATCGTCATTTTGAGTGTCTAAATATTATTAACCATAAAAAACTTTATTCGGTAAAAACTCCTTTTATAGGTTCCACTGTAAATTTTATAGACTCTCCTTTAGCACGTAGAATCAATCAACGTCAATATTTCAATCCATTCAATTTTAGTAACCATAAAAATAAAACAAAAAGCTCAAAGACGCATCAAATGTTAAGCGAGCCTTTAGTCTGCAACATAAAAGGTCACCAAGCACAAAAACTCTATACTAAAAATGTTAAGTTTAAATCGCATGCTGTTTTGGCAATGATAATGAATTTTATTTTTTAATTTTAATTTCATGTTGAATATAGCGCACCGAAAAAATGTTTAAATAAACGTTAAATGTCCATTTTAATACGTTTTGTATGCGTCAGACAAACGGAAAAAAAAACATCAGCGTGTCGACTATATAATGAAAAACCTATAATTGGATTATGAGAAAAATTAAAGCGCGCTCATTACTTTATGCGAAAGCCAGCTTAAGCTTGGATGAGTGATCGTTGACATCGCTTATACGGCCGTGCGCTTGTATACCTGCTGTGGTATGATGTACATGAGAAAACAATTTCTGTGCTCATAAGTATGCAGGTAGAGTGTCGCACAGGAGAGCGTAAATATAGAAAAAAGCATTTACTTTTTTCATATACACCATTTTATGTACATACATTTTTTATCTTTTAAAATACTAATAATGCGCTTGACTAATGACAATGAGTTTAACTGCATTAACTTTTTTGATAATCAAAAAACATCTTGTAATATAACAGTTTTGAATAGAGAACTCATGAAGTGTTTTGTTTGAATTTATTCAGATTTAGGTTAATATAACATAATCTGAAATTACGAAAATTTTTACTTTTAGACAATTATACACATTGACTAAACGTTATTTCTATTTTTCTATTCTGTGATGTGTAAGATATATATGATGTAATATTTACCATTATTTCAATTATTTTTGTATCCATGAAATTATGCGAAATGTAAATTTGCCCTAGTTTCGCAGCTATTCAAAACTAATACCAATTATTCTTTTATTAAGTACTTACTACTCTTAATCATAAAATTTGGTTTAGCTGACACCTTTCGATTAGCTTGATTGGATTGGAGAGAGTTAAAAATATCATTTGAGTTTCAATTTTATACGAGGAAAGAAATTAGTATTAATTAATGTAAAAATCATTAACAGATAAATTAAATGTTATGAAATTACAAGTTTTTTTATAATATATGTGCAATGGTTTGATAATAAATGCGTTGTTATTAATTTTGTTCAGTACGTGTCTCACTTAAGACAAGGAATGTAAAATTTTTTATAATGTACTATAGTATTAAAAATTCATATTGTTCACTATTTATCAAGAAAAGTGATTATAAATGCATTAATGAGTATTTTTTTTTTTTTTTTTTTGTTATTAAAAAAATCTAATATCCAAAGATGCAGGTATAAAACTCTTCTAGAATTATGTGTTTCCTTACAATCGTTTGATTTTTAGATATCATTTTTATTAAAATAGAAATAATATAGAATAATGAAAAAAATTCTACGGTTAAAAATACAGTAAATCCTAAATACTAATTTCTTTTATAAACAAAACGAGTCTACATCCTCTTTTCATTGTCTATTATTTATGATTCACGCTGTAAGCTCTATACTTGGTAAAAAACAAACCCATTTCTTGCGCTTAATATGTAATACGTGCTACTAATTTTCTATTATCTTAACAAAATTTGTGTATGAGCTAACATCTTCCAATCGTAAATTAAATGTTTGCCACCAACAAATGAGAGTTGTTTTTTTGGATTATTATTACCTTGTCCAGATCTTGCAAGCAATAGCATACTGAGCTTTTATTAATCATCTTCTGATCCAAATCTTTGATTTGCGTCTTTTTAGTGGAAAACAATAACATGTTTGTCATCCCTTCAAAGAGATACTGGCATTTTGAAAAATTGAGACAACTGGCTATAGATGTTCTACCATACGATACGTCACCAAACGCCAATATCGCGTCGTGAGCGAATAATTCTCAGAATTCTATGCGATATGTACTATTAATGGAACGACTAAGTTTATTTTGATTTGCATGTTGAGGGAAAAAGAGGTAAAAACTAATAACAAGGGGTTTCCAAGATATAATCTCGGTTCTCGGTTATCAAAAGTAACTGACAGGAGCAAAATACAAAACTTTTTATGAGTAGAAACAGCCGAACTTAGTCAGACGTGTTTACTAAACATACGGTGTTTTCCAATTATACCGGCTAATTGCAATCCTTCTTCGGATTACGTAAAGCTTTTTATCAACTAAAAACCTCATTGATCAACATCACCATGACAATCTTTTACACGGTCAGCTCCGTATCTCCTTAACGCGCCACATCTCCACTACTCAAGCCAAACATTATCACTCGACAATTCGAAAGCATCACCTTCCGCGCCATAATTACCTCTCAAACCTATATTATCGAAAATAGACTAAATCAGGTTTAAATATCCTCAGCACGTTATCCGCGCGACATTTTCGCAATTCAACAGGCACTATACACACGTCAATCGGTCGGCCGCGCAAAAAGCTCGCCTTCGCGCATATGGTTTTTGCTCGCGCATACCTGCATACATCCTCCCGATTCCAGCTCGCTTACACTATCTCAGAGGGGCTCGATCCGGATGAGCAGCACATCACGAGGAGAAGGCCGCGCGGGAACGGCGAAAAGCGCGCTGGCGCATTCGTCATCCCAGGCGCGTCAGACGGGAAAAACACCCTCGCGCGACCGGTTTTCCAAAGTGCGCGGCCTCTTTTTTTTGTGCCAGCAGCCGCGAAGGCGCGACGGCGGAAGAACCGCGCCCCCGCGCCCGCGTCGCCGATTATTCCTCCGATTATTCAGCTGGAGCAGAGAGAGCCGAGGAGGGAGTTGCTGATGACGAGCGCGCGTGTCCCCACTCGGCGCGGAAGTCCTTTTGGCTCTGCGAGCGAGCTAGCAGCGAGGGAGAAGGAGAGAGATAGAGAGGGAGAGAGAGAGAGATGTAGCGAGAAAATAAAGGTCGCCTCTTCAAGCAAGAGGGAGAGCCTATCGGCAAGTTCAGCAAGCCGCGAAAGAGAGACTAGCAGCTGCACAGTCTCCTGTGAACTCTCGGCTCGGCTGCGCGAGCCAACGCCGCCGGCTAATCACTACTTGTCTTCTTCTCGGCCATTCGGGTGAGTTGCCCAATCTATCTACCAGGCTGCCTCTACCTATATACCGGCTTCGAGGAAGCGCGACTCGCGAGTGCCTCGGAACTCCCTCGTTTTGCCTATTCTTCCGCTTAAAGTAGACTTCTGCTCGATACTTTTTTTTCTTTCCCTGCTTTCCGATTATAATACGCTGCGCGAGTGTGCATTTTGACGTTCCGAGAAATTTGTCAGTCACTTTCCTATAGATTGTAATTTATAGTGATTTATATATCTAGAGAACAAAGTGCACGTTGAATTGTTCTTTTTTTTTATTAACAAAAATTGGTTTTTAATAATTACCAAAAATATCCTTACAATTTACTGCTTACTTAGAGTTACAAAAAAATGACCATAATTGCTACATGTTTTACCGTGAATTAACAAATTTAAATCAAAGACACTTTTCTTGTGAAACCCATGTACCTACCTCATTATTCAAATCATCCAATTTTTTTGTGAAAAATGTTTCGCTAATTATTACCAATGCACAGGACATAAATTAACTACTGAATAAACGTACTACTTAAATTTCAGAAAAAAAAAAGATTAAAATAACCGGCTCTCAAGCTGTCAACATCTCGAAAGCGATCCTCCTACATCGTATCTCAAATTAAAACGCGTACGTGCAGCGCGCGTCAGTTTCAATAAAGCCACTCTCGGCTCGCGCTACATTAAAAGGTGTTGCTGGCATTAACAGTGACATATTTGCTCAGCGCGACAGGTGCGCTCGGCGCGAGGTTTTCGCGCGCTCGCGCGCGTATCCTTTAATTAAGCACACGGAAAAAAAAGGAGACGCACAAACGCGAGTCTAATTGTTCTTTCTTCTTCTTTTTTTCCTTTTTTACCCGACCGACCGATGGAATAATTACGGGCATCGATATGCCTTGCCGATAGAGACGATTTTCTCTATTGGAGGCGATACATCGCGTGCGCGTTAATCGTTTTTTAAATAGAGATGCGTCTTCAAGCTATTAATATCAAGATTAAGACTATAGGTAAATTTGAGTAGTTTCAGAGAACGAATAAAATGCGCCTAACGATCCTGACGCCAACTGTGCCCGCAGCCGGTTTTTCGCGCCGAAACCATCCGAGGCTAGTTAAGATGCAAATGCAAATTGGGAAATTTTCCGGGGAGAGTTCGCGGAAAGTTTTGGGATTTTAGGATAGTCGAAATAAGAAAAAGTGTAATTAACTTCCGCGCGGAAAGATCGAGGAAGCAGGGGGAAAAAGTCGGCCTTCTTCGAGACGATACCCCCGAGGCGATACTTAAAGTCTCGTGCGACTGTTTGTTGAGGCTGCAGCGGGAATGCAGGACAAAAGGCTGAAACAAACGGCGCGGATCTATGGAAAACACAAGTCTTACAACTGCCGGAAAGCTACTTACGAGTTTGTTTGCAAGCGGATTCGGTCGGCAGCCCCGGCGCGTTTCATTTTTAATGTTTGCATAATCGATCGCGCTAAAATTTATCATGTAAGCGCTGAACTTGTAATTAAAAGCTCGTAAAAATGTAAGGAATTTGAATGTTATAATGGTTTTTTAATCTGCCATTATCGAGGCGTTAATTGAAACCCTTTCAACGCGAATCGCTCAATTTGCGGACTGAAAAATTCCTAGAATCTGTATGGCTGGCCTAGAGACGTTTCCTGATGGCGTTTTTGCAATTAAAGAGCGGAGAAAATATATACCTTTGCCGACACTTATTAAGTAGATTTATAAAAATTACTTCCTATTACTACAGCTACATATTTAGTTGTTAAATTATCGACAAATTTAAGGATGTGTTTACTACATATAAATAGACGTACTTATTTAATAACAGAAATCTTAATATTTATCTTATCTCAATATTTATAGCCTGCGAAAGAAACTGAAAATTTGACGTTAAATTTACAAAAAGTTGAAAATTCACATGTTAAGTTAATAATCTTATTTTACGATTCCTATAAAACCTCTTGACGTTTTCATAGCTATTGCTCGATAATTACAGTAAATGCCGGCTATTTCTCGTGATAATCCGCGGCTCTCCGACAACTCGCCGACACATAAAACCATGTTATTTGACCGCAAATAAAATATAATTAATCTCATCAACAAACTATACAACGGGCACTTAAAACTAGATGAAATTAATTAATAGCCGCGTTGTCTAATACAAATCCTTAACTAAAACACCTTAATCTATTCCACAATCATCATTAAAATCAAATTCATTACGATTGCGCGCGCACCTTAACACATAATCGATCGGCGGTGAAAAAAAACCTCTTTAAATTTTACGTCCGCTCGGTAGGCGTGCATCTAAAAATACACGCACACAAATGTCAAAACTGCACAGGGACATAAGTAACAAAATAGGCGTGTCCCTCGCAGTCACGTTAGAAATCGAGCTCCGCTTCTCGCTTTTTTTTTCTTCTCTACCACACAACTCGCTCGTGGGAGTCAAGTGCCATAAATGAATAATTATAAAAGTTGCGCAATTGCGAGCTCACGCGCGCCTTCACACACACACACATCAGCGAGGCGTCGATGAAAAATTGAAGAAGACGGTGCAGTCGGTCACGGTCCGGTTGATGCCACTATCCTACCGCTCGCGCTCTGATTGTGAAAGTACACGTGCGCACCTACATGAGATTCCGATGGAAAAAGCTAAATCAGTCAGTCGCTTTTTTTTTGTGGAGCTTTTAGCATTGAGTTTCTTGCTGCCGTTTCTTGCGGCGTTTTCAAAATTTTTATAATCGCGCACCTGTTTTGTGTGCACAAGCGCCGACTAGTTTTGAAACGCGCGCGCGCAGCGCACTGATAAGGTATTTATTGTAAGTCGCGGGGAGAGAAGTGGAAGGCTCGATTCTTTTTATTTCTCTCGGGATATAAATGCTCTGATTTGAATGGATAATGAAGCTAATGAAGCCAGACGCTCGAGCTTTCGAAATAATTTTAATGCCTGACTTTTATTATTAAATTATGAGGGAGCTCGATATGCAGTAATATTTTGCCGCGCTATGGGGATATTGAACTTGGAGCGCGGCTAAAGGCATAAATATCGCACTTTTTTTTTTATCTAATTACATGAAATTCCAATAGATAGTCGGCTACACTTTCTGAATAATAAACAAATAATGTATAGCTAAACGGCGAGCCGTTGTATTACAATAATTTACGTAGGCTTAAATTGAATCTTTCGGAATTAATAGCGCTCTGTGCAAGTAGCCGCTAATTTATTCCGTCACCCTACCTACGAATACCAAGCCACAGAGGTATAATTATCCCCAGCTATCTCAGGCAGCTTGTGTGTTTTTAATCCAGATAAAATATAATTTATTATTTCTTGATTATGCCAGCTCCCTAATTGGGCCCAAGTATACTTTGATCTCAAACCCTTTCGACGCGCGCTCGTTTCAAGCCGCGAGGACGAACCAGTTTCTGTCTAGCGCATCCTTTTTTCTCTCCTCTCGATTCAATGAATTTTGCCGAGTGAATCGTAGTATTCCAAATTGCCGAGCTATCGAGTTAAACTGATAAAATAGTAGTCACTTACGCGAATTAACTGCTTCTCTCTAAATATAGTATACACTCGCATTTATTTGCGATTTTACGGCTTATCGGTCTTTGCTATTCAACTACATCTTATAAATTAGTTGTTGGTTTTAAATTTATATTAATGTTTCCGTCTACTTTATTTTTAATTTAGAGACCGTTTAATAAAATAAGATAACGTTTTCGTTGAGTGTTCGGTAATAAAGAAGAAATTATGAACGGGATTTTAACAACTATATTCGGCATCGGTATAGTGAAATTTTCTTAAAATCGAAAGTGACAAAAAATCGGCAACTTGAAACGCTCAAATCGCTCGAGGTAGGAATTTTAAAAATCCACGCGGCAGGCATAGAGAAGTTAGTGAAATTTTTTTCTATAATAACACCAATAAAAATGCTAAATAAATTCATAATTTATCTTCTGTCGTTATAAAACATATTCGCACTGATGAAATCTTTATAAAGACTTACGATATATACTGTTGACAACCAAACGAATTTTATATAATCCACAAAAAGTTTCTACATTGTTTGCCGAGCGAAAAGAACTGTTTATATATTATCTAAAATCTTTAGGATGAAATTTTAGATGCCGGGATTTAGAACTACAAAAACATTTAAAAATAAATAATTGATTCAAATTACATTTGTTAGTAAACTGCATTAGTGTACAGAAATTAACATAAACACACATGATAAAAAATTGAATCAATGACACGGAATAAATAAAACAATTAACTTTTCAATGCAATAACACATCCAATTAGCATCATCCAAAAAACTATTCAAACGATTTAACCGTCAAAATTGAGCAGAACATCAAACCGAACAACCCAGAAATAAAATATCCCATCTAGCCGTAGCCAAGGTCAGCAAGCGCCAAACCTCGCAGCTGGATGACCGTGCATTTCTGCCAAAAAATCTATTGTTACCTCGTGCAGCGGTTCAATGCTAGTCAAAACTCTTCCGATCGTGACTCTTAAAAACTCGTCTCTACTCAATACCAATTTTTTTTCTCTCGCCTCTATTACATAATCAGAAAAAAATGCATTTATTATAAAGGTCAGCGGCTGAATTTGCGGGCGCGCACAATAGAGGCCGGCGTGTATATAAGTTTCCAGCGAAAAGTTCTCAAGTATATTAAAGCTCCCGCGTTTATATTTGGACTCGCGCGGACCTTGCTATTCAGATGCGCGCAACTTCGAGCTGTGGCTCTGTATATCAGCGGATAGAACGGCTGGCGCTTTTCCCTTTTCAGGCGCGGTATTAGCATGTTTTCTTGCGCCACGCAAGTCAAAGCTTCGCCAAACAAATTTCGTCCGGATATAGTCTTTTCGTAGCATTTCGGTTCCTCTTGTTTCGAATTTTTTGTCGGTTTTTTTGTAAGTTGTTTGTTTTGTAAAATTTAACTGTTGCTTATGATTTCTAATCATTTAAAAGCTAATGACACTTGCTGATACTGTGTTTTATTTCATTTTCGCGTTTTATAGCGTTACAGTTAAGAAAAATGCTAGAGTATAATTTTCTTTTTTTCTTTCCGTCATCGCGAACAAACAAACTTTTACGGAAGTTATTAGCTATTATAACAGTGTTGACGTTTTACCGTATCGATTATTATGCTGAAATATCTGTTTTTTTTTCTGTTGACATTAAATACAATAACAATTTTCTACGTAGTATATAAAATACGATTTCCTTCGCAAAAAACTTTAAAACCTGGTAATATGCTTGATACAAAAAAAAGTCTTAAATGGATTATTCAATGACAAAAAGCGGAACTAAGTTTCAATCAAATTACGAAATATTTTGTAACTCTAAGTTCGAATCATGATTGATATGAATCGTGAGATGTGACATACATATATTCTCGCTCTGATTTTTTTAATATCGATAAACCGTTATTAAAAACGTTAATCTATGCTGCATATATTTTTTGCATTACTTTTTCAAAGATGAATTTCTACATTTCTGATTATAAATACAAAGTATAAAAGTATTATGGAAAAGATCTTCATCTTGAATACTAAAATTAAAAAATAATTGGAAAAACCCGAGAAGTGTTTTATAAAAAAAATACTGTTTTATTTATGTGTATATTTACTTTTGAACAGGCTTTCACTAAAATAAAATACCACAATCTATTTAAAATCGAAAAGCCACTCTATCTTCCCTCCAAAAGATACCATAGTCAAACTCGTCCCCACCAACAAAGTAAAAAGCACACTAACCAATCCCAAAAAAAATTCCGCAGATCAACCTAGAAAACCCGGCTCTACAAAAATGCGCGCTACCCTCATCACTTGGCTGCTAATCAGCGCGCTGGTCCTGGCCGAGGCCGGGCCGCGCAAGTCGATGCCGTCCTCGCCCAGCCGTCCAGCCAGCGCCTCCAGCACAGCCAGCTCCCACGAGCCTCCCAACATCATCATGATCATAGCCGACGACATGGGCTGGAACGACGTCAGCTTCCACGGCAGCGACCAGATACCCACTCCCAACATCGACGCGCTCGCCTACAACGGGGTCATACTAAATAGCCACTACGTCTCGGCCATGTGCACGCCGAGCAGGTCGGCTTTGCTCACCGGCAAGTATCCCATTCACACGGGCATGCAGCACCTGGTTATTTTAGAGGCTGAGCCCAGGGGATTGCCGCTTAATGAGAAGATTTTGCCACAGGTTTGTATAGGAATTTTTTTTTATGGATGGTGTCTTGCAAGGTTGTAAATGGTGATTTTTAACTAATTATTAGCAATGATTCAACATCCGCGTGTTACATTTCATTGAGAGCGATCGTGTCATTGTAGGGTATTTTACATAAACTACGTTGACCTTGGTGTGAAGCTACGCGAAAAAAAAGGCTGGCAGCAAAAACGTCGTGTTTTAATTTGTTAACTGTCCGAAGGTAAATCTTCTAATGACTATTTGCGAATGTTTAATAATGGCATAAAAGTGATAATTTAATGTTGATTAGAAATAACAACTATATTTATTTAAACCAAGCGCTATATATACATTTTGTTTACATTCATAAAATACATCGTCAAACAATATATACGTTTGAGATACTTGCCAGACTTAAATGGCAAAGACACTTTCTTTCGATTTAGATGAGAATATTCAACTCTCATATCTCGCTAACAGAGCTTATCTACAGTTTTAACACTTTTAGTTTTCAATTCGGTTGACTAAATAAAAATGCAGTCGCAGTGGAACGACGGCGATTAACTTTTTTTTACGTCCGCTTTTTCATCTGCCATTATGATCTTCTCTGTCTCGTTCAGCAAGTTTCTTGAACAATTCCAGACAAATTATTGCATTTTTTATAAAAGCCGCATGTGCACTTTGGTAATTTAGAATATCAATATCTGTCTACTTAAGAATAAGCACCCAGACGCTTTCGGAGTCTCGGTTTCAATCTATTAATTTTATGTGTTTCACTTATCAGTCTGAAAACAGAGCGAAAAAAAACGAAAACAAGAAAAGAAACGCGCACGTATCTATTAGAGTTTGTTCACCTCGTTAATGTTCCTTGTAAATCCTCTTTTTTTCGCTTGTAGTGTGTTTTTTTTTTTCAATGCAAAAACTGTGTAGATCGTTCCGAGGAGGATGACGGCTTTGCAATTGAAACGTTAAGGAAAATGAAGCCAAGATCTTTTTTGATTACCTTGACTCGGCGAAAAATCGATCAAACCGCTGAGGAAAAAATGATTACGCTTTCTATTTATATTTTCTAGAAGTTAGCAGTCTTGGCTATTTTAATCTGTAAAGGGTCTAATCAAATATTATTATTATTTTTTGTTGATAGTTATGAGTTTCATTTCCTTTTTAAATTAAATTTTTAAAAATAATTAATATAGATAAAAATAATTTGAATTCCAAGTACATTTAATTTGAATTGATCGTGTCTAGCTTTGCAGTGACGCACAATGTATTCACTAATTTTAAATCGTATTACGCTAAAAGTCAATAAGTGATGAAATCATGAAAAGCTGGAATCTAATATAATTACCATGAACGTGTTGAAACAATCCAATTCAGTGCACTTTGCTAATTATTAATTAGTTGCAGTATGAACCATTACATGAAAATTACCATGTGTAGATAATCTCGAGCGACAGAAATGGAGGAGCACCTCTATTCTCTAGTATCGAATTCAATCGCGTGAGAAATAATTTAATAACATATCTGAATTCGATTAATAGTCTACTTATGGCGATAATATTGTAAAACGTTAACATAAAATCCACGCTTGAAAAGTATGAATTTGAATGGTTTTCTCGAAACAATTCGGATTATTATAAAACAATTTGTCATTGTCATTCCAGGATAAGAGACGATAAAATGGATGTATCCGTGTACATTTGCATTTTCGAAGAATAGTACTAACATTAATTTCACACTTGGAATGTTTTATGCAATAGAAACTTTATAACTTCAAACATTAATTGCCTCGATATTTTTCATAAATTGCTTACACGTGTCCATGTAAAAAGTCGCATCAAGACACTCTACCCGCAATGTATTATTTTAAAGATTCATGTCAATTGCGAGGAATGCTGAAATGTCCTCCTAGCTAGTTAAAGCTTGAATTTGTTACCTTAAACGAAACGAAAAAATAAAAGTAAAAAAAAAAGCTCATACCTTAACCATATTCGTCCATCCGTGTCTACAGTACTTAAAGGACGCCGGCTACGCCACCCACGCGATCGGCAAGTGGCACCAGGGCTTCCACCGCCGCGAGTACACCCCCACCTACCGAGGCTTCGATTCTCACTTCGGCTACTGGAACGGGCTGCAGGACTACTACACGCACGAGGTGGCCTCCTCGATAGCATCCGAAACCTACCTGGGCTTCGACATGCGGCGAAACATGTCCTTAGCCCGCGACACCCGCGGCAAGTACTCAACCGATCTATTCACCGAGGAGGCGGTCCGGCTGATCGACGAACACCAGCCCCAGGCCGGCCCGATGTTCATGTACCTGGCGCATCTCGCGCCACATAGTGGTAATGATCACGAGCCTCTGCAAGCTCCGGATGACGAAGTTGCCAAGTTCTCTTATATTCAGGACCCGGAGAGGAGGATTTATGCGGCGATGATGTCCAAGCTGGATCAGAGCGTGGGTGAGGTAGTGGCTGCGCTGAGGAGGAAGGCTATGCTGCAGAATAGTATTATTATCTTTATGGCGGATAACGGCGCGGCTACGCAGGGTATTCACTATAATAGAGGAAGCAACTATCCGCTTAGAGGGGTGAGTCTTTTTTTGTTTCTTCTGTTTTTAAGGAGGAAGCTGCTCCTGGTTAGCTCGTTATCCTTTTTATAAACTTTCTTTTTGTTAATTAATAAGAATAAGCAGAAGTATTCAGTTCATCAACTGGATAATGATCAATAGAAAAATTATCAAATATGATAAATATTTTTTAGACAATAATTATAAAAAAAATGTTAGTTCCAAATTATAAAAGAGAAAACATTATTTTGTTTTTTTTCTTTGGTAAATGAAAGTATTTGATAATTATTTTATTAAGCCTTTCTAAATCTCTTCATACATTAGGTTAACAATTTAAAAATGAACATTTTTTAAAAAGAATTATTTTTTATTAGCAACGAAATATGACTATTTGACATGATAATGGTAACGATTGAGAAGCTGATAATAGGCTTTTAGGAAAGAAATCAATTTGATCAAATATGCTTATTACTAACAGTATGATTCATATACTAATCTTTCGCATGCAAATTTTTTTTGTTTTCACTATAAGATATTATCCGAGTCTTCTAAAGCAATTGAATAATTTCATGTAATTTTTACTTTATGTAACTACAATATGCGAATTCTGCATTTAAAGCTCTTTTAATTCTTTGCAAAACAATGCTAAAACTTCTTTATTGCCATTTTAATTTATTGCATTTACAACTTTTAACTTTTTTACTATCAATAAAGATAGATTCAAATTTTTTTTTTTTTTTTTTAATTAAATTATTACGTAAATATTAGGGTAATCAGGTTAAATAATGGTTACATTAGATTTAAAATACCATAACGCAAAAAAAATTATACCACGAATGACAAATACGAATGACTATAATTGCTGGGAAAAAAATTAGCTTTTTATTATTAAAATAATTAATTTCCCTCCCTGATAAGATCTCGATTCTCAAAGAAAATTATGAAATCAAACACCGTAGCTTTTTTTAATTGAACTAATTTCTAAACAGAAGCAATCGATCACTCCAAACGCAGCTATTATAAAAACGATAGAAAAACTAAAATTCCGGAAGTCAATTATCTTTTACCCATATATTCTTCTCGGCTCCCATTCATTTAAAAACGCATTAATAAGTGGATCTTTAAGTACCGGATACGCGCTCGCAGTTTGCATTCGCGGCGCACATACATATATCAGGAGGTGTGTCTGTGTACACATATGCGCGCATTCGTACATGTTTAACTTGTAACCTTTGAATATTGTATAAAAGATACGTTTCAGCCTATCGGAATAATAACATAGACTCGCGTGCGCGCGCTCAATAGCTTTGCAATGATTTATATCGGCTACCGAGGCGGCGCGTAAGATCGTATCGTTTAATTGAATTCCTTCAAGTGACCAAAGACACACGAACACACCCGCTTGCGCGCGCACAGGCGTAAAATTGCAAGCGCAGTTGTAAATTAGCGTGAAAAATTGTTTCGTTAAACGTTTCGAGCTAATTTCTCGATCGCTCCCGAGCGCGAAAGTATGCCGATAATGGAATTTTTGCGAGCTGCCGGCGATGTTAGGATGTGTATTTCTAGGAAATTAGCATTTTAACGGCCGATAAAGTCTGGCCGGATGAGTCTGAGGTGAAAAGAAAAATAATGTTATAAATTTGAAATGCCGAAGGATTAGTCTGCGAAAGTTGAATAAGCTTTTTGGCTCCAAGCACAAGTCGATTCGAGCGACTAATTTTTCAGTTTTTAAAATTACCGTTAAACTTCCTTATTATCAATATTTTTATTATAAGCTGCAGCAAATTAGCAAAGCGTAAACAACTTTAATGAGAATATATGTATATCTATTAATAAAATAGTTGGGAAGCCTTTTCAAAGGAAACACGAAAAATTGCTTAATTGAGTAATTTTCAGACTAATTAATATAACCATCTGGAAATTATTTAAATTCGAAGCTAGTTAAATAAGCGAAACTCAATATTCACTTTATAATCCTAATTCACAGGATAAATAAGTAATTATCATAAAACTCGTATAAAAGAAGGAAAGAAGCAAAAGAAAAAAAAACTAATGGCATATCCTGTTCGTCTGTCCCACAGATAAAAGCCTCAGCGTGGGAGGGCGCAGTGCGCGGCGCCGCGGCGATCTGGAGCCCCCTGATCCGTCGCCCTAAGCGCGTGAGCAACGAGCTCATGTACATCGCCGACTGGCTGCCCACCCTCCTGTCAGCCGCCGGTCTCCGTGGAAGCATACCCCTTGGCCGGATCGACGGCCTCGACATGTGGCCCAGCATAAGCGGCGAGGCGGCCGGACCCAGCCAGCGCACTGAGATTCTCGTCAACATCGATCCGATCTTCAATTACTCGGCTATTAGACGGGGTGATTTCAAGTACGTGCTGGGCACGGTGGGCAACGGCGAGGAGTGGTACGGTGAGACTGGCAGGCCGGAGAACGTCCAGGCAGAGGGAAACAGTCCAGCTTACGATCCTGATCTGATTCTTATGAGCAAGGCTGGTACTGCCATTTCGGGATTGCTGACTGCTAAGCAGGTCATTGTATTTTCAATATTTTTAAAAGACTTGTTATTATAATTTTAAAATGAATGATTTTTTTATATTGTAGTAGAGCTAGGCTAACGTACGTTGTGCCGAGTATTTATTTTTTCCGACTTTTATCAGGTGACGGAGATCAGAGCGGTGCGAAGCGACGGCTATGACAGAGTCAAGGAGGAGGATATGAACACGGCCAAGCTGTTGACCGCCGACGAGCTCTTGAAACTCAGATCTACGGCGACTCTTCACTGCACCGTGCCTCAATCAGAAAGAGTGAGTGATGCGATAAAGATTTTTATTTTTTTATTTTTTAATTATATATACCACACCTCTTGTGAAGAAAAAATTTAAACTGATATATTTGCTTGTTTCGTGTCATATTTGATTTGGACTTGCTTGCTGAGAATCGGTTTATTTTCATGAAATTCTGCGCTAAAATATATACATGCATATTCACCTACGGCTCATTCTATATTATTCACATCTATTAATATCTTCGGATAACCAATTAAGAGTAGACAGAACGATTTTACCATTAAATAATACATGAAACAACGGTATCATTATTGTTTTACGATGAATGCATTTCGATCCATTTAATCAGGTCAGTGTTTCACCTTGTCAGTAGTAACAGTCACTGACATTTAAATGTCTATTACTACTGGGTATCAATACTGGTCTGAATAGTATTTCTGTTACTACTTAACATACGCATTACTCACTAAAAGTTGGAAATTCATTCGATTTTGAATTGTGAATTTTCAATACAGGTATTTAGTTTTTAATAATGTTTTTAAGAGAGATTTAAATTATCTATTTGTTTCAATAAAAGTATTTTTGAGTAGCTACACTCACCTTTTTGTCATAAATAGTATCTACAACGCTATTTTTTTTTTTTTGCAAACGGTAATTATAGTTAGAAAAATTTTAAATTGATCTTAGCAATTACTCCAATCAATTAAAAATGGGATGCCAAAACCGTGCAACGAAACGTATTTTTAAGTATACTCTCTTGGGTTGGGTTATTGTATTCTTAAATGTTGAAGTTATTTGATTTATAATGAACCTAATGGATTCATTGGCTCTGTAATAGGCAAAGCTAGAGCGCTCAGCTAATATAATCAAGCTAAAAACTATAAACCGATTAAAAATCTAGGAAATGTTTCAAATCATGTATCAAAAAAGCATTTATTCTGAAAAATTAGGCGGTCTTGTATTTACAGGTTTTGGGTATAGCATGTAATTACGGTAATGTTATTTAATGTCACGTTTACACCGGATTAACGCTTGATTCTTCTTTCCGCGCAGGTATATCGATACTATGTAATCCACAAGCGAAGGTTGCTCAATTAAAACTTAAGACTTATCTCGTAGATAAGTTTCTCATTAATCCAACGACCTTCCTTCGATTTTGCAACATCTATTTCCTTGTGAAATTGTAATTAAACATGATGGATTTTTTACATTGTTCGTACTAAAATTTGCATAGAAATTAGATTAAACATAGCTACTGTTTGTTTGACGTAGCTAGTAAAAAATATCGTTATTATAAGCATAAATTATTATTCTTATATGAATAATAAATCAATCAGATATAGCAGCTTTACTTTTATTAACTCTCGCATTTATGCTTTCATCAATCACGCCCAGAAAATAGTTCGAATAACCCGAGCTACAATGAATAATCAACTAACCAAACCTAATTCCAATATCCAGATCGCCTGCAATCCTCTGCAGTCTCCCTGCCTCTTCAACATCAAGGAGGACCCGTGCGAGCAGCGCAACCTCGCCGAGAGCCGGCCTATGATTCTGGCCACCCTGGAGGAGGCTCTTCTCAAGTACCGCGTCACCGCGCTGCCTCCAAGCAACGTGCCGAATGATCCTCGGGCTAATCCCGCGCTCTGGAACGACACCTGGATCAACTGGATGGACGAAGATCCACTTGAGTTCCTCCTCGACGAGGTGAATAAGAACAAAATCGAGGATCCGTCCAGGATGAGCGGTCCGGTGATCGCGGTGATTGCGATACTCCTGGGACTGGCGGTGCTGGCTATCTTCACGCTCATAGGGCTGAGGTGTAGCAAGAGGAACGCGGCGCTTAAAAAGAAGCAGCAGCAGTCGGCTTATCGGAATTCGAGGTGAGGATTGAGAATTGAGTTGTTGTGTGTTTTTTCGATAAGCAAATAATTCAGCTGCTACGAGTGGTTGAATAAATACAGCCATTTCGCAACTCTCATAAAATACAAGACAAAGATTGTATCGCTTAATTATTGGTCGAGGCTGGAGTGTTTTACGCCTAGATTCAAAACGCAAATCCCTCTCACTTTTCCGACAATATTTAGATTTCTTGTCTACCTAAAATGCATTAGAGCGTAAACGTGCAACATATCTGAATAAAATAACTATCTAACATTTTCATATAAACAGTTGAGAATAATGTATTTTCCTTCGCGAATGTTTCAGGCACTTCCAAGAGGTTCAAACGCCGAACGAGACTACGGCCGTTCTAGAGCACACCCTCCAAGAGGAGAATCATGTGGACGGCAAGATCGCAAACAATTTCACGGCCGACAAGCAGAACATGTCGTCACTTAAGAACCTCGCATGCAACGTAGAATGACCGAGGTTCGCGAGGACCGAGAGGACCAAAAAGACGGTCGTCAGATCGATCATCAGGATCACCTGGAGGCTCAAGGATGTTCCCAGGAGCGCTTCTTTGAGGGATTGAGATGTGATAATATACCTAATTTTCGTGCATTAAAGAAAAGTTTTTGAGTTTTCGTGAGCCTTGTGCTTTAGATTAAGTTTGTAAAGTTATTAGGATGCGAGAATGCGAGATGAATGTTACAAATGGGGAGTGCTTTTTTTGTAAATCGTGTAAGATAAGAGTTACGATTTTCTAAACTTTCATTTTTACATATCACCGCGCGTACATTACTTTGCAAGTATTAATACTTTACATTAAGTTTAGTTTTAAGAAAGTTTAATTTTAAGGTAGATAGTTTTTTTGTATTAGTAGTAAACTTCTATTAAAACTCAAAAACTTTTTCTCTGTAGCCTACAAAGTCCTCGCGTATTTTCGCTATTCTAAAATTGAGTAAAATTTATATAATTAATATCTTATGTAAGATAGCTACATGTAAATTTATAGTATTATATGTAAAACCATGACGTTTTCCAAAACTTTTTTACGTTTTCATTAAAATTTACACTATTTTAGAACGAAATTAGAAAAAATAATTAAAAACTATATCAAAACTATGTAATTTTGTAAAATTAGAAATACTTAGGTACTTATGCTTCGTTCTACCTCACAAAGATGACTGCTCCGCACTCATTCCCGATGATATATGTTAATAATATACCGTCGTTGCGAGTGAAAAACTTGATTATTCGAGACTCAACATACACACATGTCAAAATGTATTTTGCGAATGAAGAGATATTTTTACGTGCGTAAAAATTATATCCTACTTCGGAAACAGCAACAATAAATGTAAAACCATTATCTTGTATATAATAAACGCCTTGCAAGGCTCTTTATTTTCAATCGACAAACTCTTTTTATTCATCTGTACAAAATTAAGACGGATCCAATAACTATGATGGCATCTTTTGGACCCAATATTATCTGCATTACATTTTTTTATCTTTTATTACTATCAACAAGGCGGCATATTGTTTCTTTTTAATTTAAATATTAGATAATAAAAATAAGCACAGTGGTATATAATTTAAATACATTGCATCCCTCAAGCAGGCGCGCTGTCGCTGACATCAATTCACGGAGTCGCGAGGCTTTACAAGAGCGTACAAAAAAATGAAACGTTTAAGGAGCGCGTCAGTTCGAGGGGCTTGGCCCGCTACATATTCTATATCTTTTGTCATTCGGATTTAATCCAGATTAATGTAAAATAAACAAATATACAATTTTTTTTACCTCCCATCATTTTATTTTTGCTTTTAAAATGCTTTCAAAGAAAAAGCATTTTTTGAAAGGCAACTCGCTTAAATACAACTTGTTTTATATTAATAACCAGTAACTGGCTTTTTTTTCTATGATACAGTATCGCATTTTTTTCAGTTTTCTTTTTTCTGTTTTTTCTTTTTGCTACATTTTTTACAATCGACATGTCTGTGACACGCAACAACAGTAGTTAGTAGTGGTATTAGTCGGGCTGACCCTTGCATCGTCTTGCAGATAGGGAAGCTCGACTATACACACACGGCAGCGAGAGAAACCCCACAAGGGCTTCTTTGTGGATTTTAATAGAGTCTATCTCTTCGAAGCTTTCTCGCAAAAGATCGATCACGCACACGACGGAGTTTCGTGACGGCGGTCTATGTGCGCTCTTGGCGCTGAGATCTTTGGCCTTGGACTCCACTCCGCGCGGAATGTTAATTGGAAATGGGCGAAGATGAGGTCGGCTCTTTTATTGTTTCGTCTGCTCGTTATCCTCTTCCTCGATCACATGTGCACTACCTTCGGCGTGCTATAAATATGATGCATGTTTATTTAAACATTTTTGTTGAATGAACAATTACTCCTTATTAAAGAGATGGATATCGATTTGAAAAATATCTACTTTAAGATACTAATTTTAAAATACAAATATTGTTAAAAATAAAGTTGATTGATATGATTTTTTATCTAAGCATTTCACATGATTTGTTCAGGTAAAAATTCTAATACATTTATTAAGGTTGAATTTAATGTTCATCTCTAATTGCATGTAAAGAGAGATAATGTGTTTTTCTTACCTCTTCCCCCACAGCCAGTTCATTAGAACGCTCGATTGACTCTGAACGTCCCGCGCTGTAAAACGAAATAATTTGTTATTCCAAGAGTATAAGCACGATAATAAAAGTTCGACGAATCCCTTTATTTAACGGTATTAAGCTGCTTACATGGATAGCAGGAAATCAATTTAATAGCTACTAACTACGTAAAAAGATTAGAGACTTTGAAACAACAATAAAAGATACTCAGATTCCTTGTAAAGTTGAATGATGAAATAATTTTATTGCATTACAGTATCGGTAATCAATTTTTAATTTACTTTTGTGTAATAAATTATGAAGGTTGTAAATATCCTTTAAAAGTAGAATAAAAAGTTAATTATAACAGATTTTAAGTTGGAATCTTACTTTTATATCAACAAATTTATATCTGAAATAACAATAAAATTTTTTATCAAAAATTCGAGTAATTAAACACGAATTATTTATTCAAAATCTCTCCAGGACTTTCATCCTAGGCTTCAAAATACGTACAGAGAGTGTAGTTAGCGTTGACCAGTCTTGCGGCAGCTTCTGGCGGTAATGTGCTTAAGACATCCCTGTGCGCAAGCAACGACATTTGCTGCGAGTGCCTCAGTTCCCGTTCGTCCCTTAGTCGCACGTCCCTGCCCTGATTCACACTCTTCAACTGCGACAGCCTAGACACGCGGAATTCGACAAAAATTCTAGCTTGTACAACACAAGGGCTACATTGGAGGAGCGAGGTCAAAAATTGGGGTGTGGGCTCATAACAAGCATTAGAGAGACAAAAGCCAAGGGTATAACGTGAAGTGAGTAATTTCATACTTAAGAGGAGAGAATTAAAGAACACCGTTTGGATGTAAATTCTTGAGTAGTGTGTGAAGACTCTGTTAAGCGTTATATAAGAGTGCTTGTAAGAGGGTTTCTCTTCAAAAATCATTTAACTTTTAATTCTTAACTTAATAATACAGATATTTTTAGTTTATTCTAAATGAGACAAGAAAATTTATAATAAGTGTAAATATTAATTTTGTTACTGCAGTTAGTATTGAATTGTAATAATTATTGAATTCGATGTTGTATTATTTCTTAGAATAGAAGTTTCAAATGCAGTTACAAATACATTAATTGATTTTTTAAAGAATTTCAAACATTGCATTATTATTTTATCAATTGACATAAACTTTTAGCAGACAAAAATTTTAATCCAAACGATAATTTCATATATTTATAAGAAATTTTCTAAAAATAAATTTTAAAAACATACTTCTGAGCAAGAGCCTTCTTATCCTCGCCGATAGGCGAGTTGATGGCCTCCCTGGCTATCTCGACCGGGCCTTCGGATTTCGAAGGCGAAGGATTCTCGACTCGGGGCTCGGCGCTGCTCACCCCCTCGTTCGTCGGCGAATCCATCTTTGGACTCGAGCTAGCATCAGTCGCGAATTTTCTTAATTCCTCGTTGACACGTATAGCGTTCGACAGTCTTAGCTGTAAAGTGTCGCGCTCCTCCAGTAGCTGCATAAGCTCGAGCGTCAACTCCTCACATCGTACGTCTCGTTGATGCAGCATATAAAGAGCGACATCCAGTTCATTTGCAGTATCAGAGTCAGCTGGATTGGTTAATTGGCTACTCGAACTCTGTTGTAACTATATTACAAAATAAATAAAATTTCAATAGAAATAAATTTTTAATTTAATTAATGCGTAACATTTGTAGGAATTACAATGTAATTTTGGTTGAAATAAAAATAAAAAAAAAAATAAAAAAAAATTTATTCACACTTTACCTGCTGTTGTATTTCTGTCGACAGATCGGCCTTGGTGTGCCGTTGAAGAGCAAGTTGTATCAACTCGTATTCCTTAGTTTTCTCATCAAGTTGTTGAGTTAGTCCGTTAATTTGTTGTTCTTTTACTTCTAGTAATTTACGCATCTCAGCTAGTTGCTTATTTTCCTCTTCACTTAGGGCTATAAGTTCATCTACCCGCGAGCTCTTTTCATTAAGTTTTACCTGGAGGTTGTGAATTTCAGTATCTTTAGTTATGCTCAACTCAGCAAGTCTCCTATCTCTTTCTGATAATTCTGCTTCTAGTCTTGCCAACTGGTCAGTCTTCTGTTCCAGCAGACTGTCTCTATCTAACCCTGTCTGTTCGATCTGCAGCTTGAGATTCTCAAGGTCACGCTCACGTATTCCTAAAGCTTCCATTAGATTCTGATTCTCCGCTGCTAGTTGTTGCTTTAGAACGTCCATTTCTAATTCTTTCTCCTATAAAAATAGGAATAAAAATTATTAATAAAAAGATCATTAACTCTTTTTGACTCTAATCGATAATGTTGACTTGATGAAATTACCTTTAGCATCCTTTCAACAGCTCCTTCAGCTTCTCTCCTGACTTCTTCCTTTTCTGAGTTTAGTCTCTCGATCGTCGCCCTATCTTCAGCGACTAGTCTTTCTAAACTCCTGAGACTAGCTATCTCACTTTGCAGCTCCGATACCGTAAACTTTAAGCCTTCGAGTTCCTGTTGCTTTTCGTAGAGATCACCCTTAAGTCTCTCCGCTAACTCATGCTCTTCATAATCACCCGAGGCCTGCTCCAATACGGCCCTTAATTGAGACTCCTTTTCCGTTATCACATACCTGAGCTCGTTGATTTCCTGATCACGAACATGCAGCTCGTTTTGCAGTTTTATCAGCTCTTCTTGTTCGCCCACCGATCGTTTTCTTGGTTGTTGATGCCTTGATTCCTCCAGTTGTGCCTAAAAACAGGTTTGAAAAAAAGAATTGTTATACCTTTAGTAATAATATTTGAATATAAAGTAAGAATAATGATTTACCTTAAGAATGTGAATTTCGTGATCCCTGGCGGCAACAAGATTTTCTAAATCAGCCTTTTCATCGTAAAGCGCGTTAACGTGATCCTGAAGTTGCTGCATAATTGCCGTTGTGGTGCCCTCGTCCAAAGAGTACTGCAGGTGTTCGATTTCCTCGTCCTTGGCTTTAAGCAAAGCCTTTAATCTTTGTAGTTCCTGGTCGGTTTTATCACTTCCAAACGTAAACATCGGAATGTCATCTTCAATGAACGATTTGGAACTCTCTTGCATGCTGCTAACCTCTTTCTGAACACTCGCGCTCTGCTGCTGTATCGCCACCTCAAGTTTACTTCTCATTTCGTCCAATTCAGTCTGTTTGCTATGGAGTTCCTGTTGAAGTCTGCGCACATCTTCGTTGCTCTTTTCGAAACTAGCTTCTCGTTCCGCTATAATCGCAGTCAATTCTGTAATCCGAGTTTCAGCTTCGATCAGTTTCTGTACGACGTCATGCTGCTCCTGCACTTGTGACGTGCATTGTTGCATCTCACTGGCAGATTGCTGGAGCTGAGATTGAGCTACGGACACTTGCTGCTCTTTATCAGCTAGTGCGGCTTCGTATTCGCCGATCTTTCCACGCAGCGACTGTATTTCATCGTTTTTCTCTTTTACCTCCGTCGTATAACCCTCAATTGACAACTCGAGGCCCTTTACCTTGTCTACCAAACCCCGTAATTCATCAAGCTCAGCTGTTCGCTTGGATATCTCGGTATTCTTCTCTGTGATTGCCGAGTTGAGGCTGCTTAGCTGTGCCTGCTTCTCGTTCAGCTCTTCCGTTAAGTGATGGATGGTGGCCTTTGTGGCCTCCTCCAGCTGGCTTTTTTCTGTTTGGTATGCCAGCATCTGCTCTTTTAGTCCGGCCACCTCCTGAACTCGCGCGTTCAGAAGTTCCGTCAACTCGTCGAAGTTGGAGGTCGTTGAGTTCAGTCTCTGAACTTCAGACTGTAGACTGTGAATTTCGGCTTCTAATCGTGATTTCTCTTCTAATATCGACTGTAGTCGTTCATTTAATTCGGATGTCGTCTTTTCACTTTCCGCATTCTTCTCAATCAATTCACTTTTTAGTAAATCACAATTCTGACGCATGTTCTGCACCTGATCGTTAGCGTCCATCAGGCTATGTTCGTATTGCTTTCTTAAAGAATCGTAGTCCGCCTTGAGTTTGTCATTACTTGCTATCAGCTCCGTATTCTTTGCCTGCAGTTCCTGAATTTGTGCAGCCGTCTCATCGACAGAAACTTGCCGTTTGGTACGGTTCTCCTCCAGCAACTGCTGTAGCTCTTCGTTTTCCGCAGCCAAAGCCTCCATGTTGTCTTTGAGATCTTTTAACTCCTCTTCGTATCTAGGGTTCATCTGCACAGTCTCTTGAGGAGGGGACGATGACGAGTCCCTCGTTTCTGGACCGAAGTCAAGCTGCTGCATCTTCATCTCGAGTTCCTTGTACCTCATCTGCCAGATATGTATCTCGTTATCCTGCTTTTCTTTAGCTTCGGTGAAGCGCTCCGTCGCAGCAGTCAATACTTCAATCCTCTTCAGCAGATTCTCCTTCTCGGCAGCCATCTTCTTGTTCTCCTCTTTGGCTTCGCTTAAGGTCTTTTCAAGGCTTTCTATTTGAGCCTTAAGTTCCTCTTCAATAGCAGAATCTAGATCACCAAAGCCGCCGATGGACCTCTGTGACTTTAGTTCACGCTGTAGACTGTCGAACTGCACCTTGTACTCTTTTAGCTTTTTCACATACTTGACATTCTTCACCTGGGCTGTCTTACCCTCCTCGATAAGCTTAGCGTTTTCCTCGGTTAACTCCTTTAGTTTTTCCTCAAGCTCGTCTACCTTCATCTTTAACTGAATCTCCGCGCTGGGGATCACAGGGATGTGGATGTGCGGCTCCGGGGTGTGTTTATCGTTGAAGCCCCAGGGATCCTCGTCGTCTTCCCACATGGATTCTCCCATGAGCTCTATCGGCTTAGGAGCAGAGGTAGTCTCCAAAGACTGTTGCTCTTGTTTCTGAATCTGATCTTCTTTCTTGTTAACGCGTAAAGATTTGAGCTCCTCAACAAGTTGATCTCTCTCTTGCGAGACTGTCTCAAGCTGGCCTTGAAGATTTTTCAAACCATCGGTAGATTCTTTTAGATCTTCGTAGGCGCGCGTCACATCATTCACCTGCAGTTGTAGAATGTCTCGCTCGCTTATTACTCTCGCTATTCGGTTCTCCAGTTCAGTTATCCTCGCACTATCACCCGATGTGTTTACTTCGTTTTGAAGTTCAAGAGCTCGATTCTTATAAACTTCTTGGGCAGCAGAAAGCTCTTGGTTTTCTGATCTAAGAGCTTCTATTTCTGATAACATATCTCTTAGCCTTGATTGTAAACTTTGCAACTTCTGAATACTAGATGAAGATTCATCGATTATGGATAGATCAGATAGCAGTTGATTAAGAATACGTTCAATCTCTTGTTTTTCAAACGACAGTTGGTCTAATTGACTAATGAAACTTTCTATCTCGCTGTCTTTTGCAACAATATTTATTTCCTGCTCTGCACGTGCGACACGCAGACTGCTCAGCTCTTCCGTTAAGGAATCGATCGTTTCCCGAGCATGTTGAATTTCACTGTTTAATCGAGCTTGAATCTCTTCTGCAGCAATTCCACTGCCTGTCAGTTGTTTGCCAAGAACATTCACCTGGTCTCTCAGTCTTTTAATTTCCAGTTCCTGCTCAGCGTTGTTAGGTTGCGGTGGTGAACCAAACATCGACGCATCGAACAGTGGAGGTGGTGTTTCTTCTTTTTCGGCTACGAATCCAGCTTCGCTAACCTCTCGTTTCTGCCTTTCCATAGTCTCAATCACAGGTTGCTGCAGCTGTTGCTGAGCCTCAACGTCAATCATCGCTGAAGCCGAGTCCAATCCCCAACCATCATCCTGTACTAGATTATCCTTCAAACTCTTAATGCTCTCCAACTCGAGCTGCAAGTGCTGTTTTTCCCGTTCCAGGAGTTCTACTCGCGATAGTAAATTATGCTCTGATGTTTCACTGGCTAAGGTCGTTTCGCGAAGTTGGGTCTGGACCGTTTCCAGTTCCGTTCTCTGCTTCTCGAATCGCTCCAATAGTTCGGTGTACTGTGCTTGAACGACTTCGAAAGATGCGGCTACCTCTTTGTCTCTCGACAATTCCTTCTCTACTGCGTCGATTCGCTCGTGCAGTGTGGCGTTCAATTCCTGCAGTCTATTGACACGCTCGGAAAGATCTTCATTCTCCCTCAGTGTCGCATCTAGTTTAGCCTTAGCATCCTCGTTAGTGGCAGTTAGCACATTGTACTGAGTCATCAACTCGTTATAGGATTCTTGTAACGAGGTGTCGGGAACCGCAGATATAGTACTGAGCCGCAGATTTTCCTGCATCTGCACAAGATTATCGATTGAATTGTGCAACTCGTTGTCAAGGTTCTCTATCTCAGCATCGCGCTCCTGCAACTTGGCCTCCAGTGCTTGAACTCGCGTTGCGCATTGACCACAACTTTCCTGGACAGCCTCACTCCTTTCGGTCTCTGCGATTTCTTTTTCTTTCTCCATTTTTTCAATACGGGCGCGACGCTCCTCGGATTCCTTCTCGACATTTTCTAGCCTTTCATTTATCTGTGTCTGCTTAGACAGTAGGAAGCCATTCTCGGCTCTGAGCGAGTTGATCTGAGCAAGTTGATCGACGTATTCCGACTCCATTACTTGCATGCGTACCCCGAGTTCACGCGCGTTGTCCTTTGCCTCACTCAGCTCCTTCAGCTCTTCGTTCAGGCTGTGCAAGTTTTCTCTTGCCTCGTTAAGTTCTAATTTAATAGATTCGGCATTCTGCAAGGCTTCGTCTCTCTCGGCCTGCAGTCGCTGTAGCTCCTCTTGCATCTCGACAATCTTATTGTCTTTTTCTTGAATATGTGTCACAGATTCCTGGAGCTCTCTATTCCTTGCCTCCTTCTCGCTCTTCTCGAGGTTCAAATTTTCCTCTAGTTCCTTAAGTTTAGCTTCCAGTTCTTCGCTCAGCGTCGTCTTCTTTTTAGCTACAGCAGCATATTTTTTCATTTTTTCAAGTTGCGCATGTGCCTTCTCTTCACCTTCAGCCAGCTTTGCTTCTAATTCTGCTATTCGACTTTCTAAGCCTGCTTTGACGTCTTCAGGTATGCATTTGCCTATTTCATTATTTTTCTCGTCCAGTTCGTTCTGCAAACTTAAGATCTCTTGCGTTTTTGCTTGAGCGTCCTCTATTACGTCTTCCAGTCTACGATTCAGCATCTCAACGTCCTCAGTGTGTTTGATCTTGAGCTGCTCCAACATTCTGTAAGCATCCTGCAGTTCAGAACTGACATTTCTAGCGTGTTGAAGATTTTCCTCGTGCGTTGCCTGTAAATCTAACAACCGATTTTCCACTTCGGCTTTGGCTCTTTCCGCATTTCTCATTGCCTCCTCCTGGCTTCTGTTGCCTTCAAGAAGATCCGTGACCTTGCGCTCTTCTTCTTGTAGTTGTTCACGTAATTGTTGATTGTCCACAGCAAGTGATTCCGTATGTACTTTTAATGCGTTAATTTCAGATATTTTTTGAGATACCTTGACTTCAAGTTCTTCGACAAACATCTCTTTATCATTCAAACGCTCCATAACATGGTTGTACTCTTCTATATTCTTTGAATTTTCTAGTTTTTCATGCAAATCTGTTAACTGGTGTCTAGCAGCAAACAGGTCCTCCTCAACTACACTAGCATTAGTTCTAAGAGTTTCAACTTCCTCGGTGAGTGAAGCAATAGTAGCGTCTCTCTGCTGCACCTGAGCGCCAAGCCTGCTCAGCTCGTCTTGCAATTCATCCATTTTGATGAGATCATTTTGTAGTTGCAAGTACTTGGCGTGCAATTCTTGATCCTTATTTTCCACGCTCCTTCTTAGTTCATTAACAAGTTCCTCTTGTGATGCAATAACTTCACCTTGTTCCTTCATCTTAGCTTCAAAGCTGCTAATGGCATTGTCCAACTCTTCCTTTAATGCGCTAACTAGAACGTCCTTCTGCTCTGATTGTTCAACCAGATTTTTGTTCTCGGTCTGCAAAGCCTGAAAACCTTCCTCGATCTGTAGTTTACTGCGCTCAAGTGCTTCCATCTTGTCTTCTATGTCGGAGCATTTAAGTTTCCATTCAGCAATCACACTAGCGCTTTCATCAAGTTCCCGTCGCAATGACTGCACGTCCAGCTGGTCCTGAGCCTCGCGATCACTATTCGTAATCTGCGCGGACTTACGCTCAAGTTCTTCCTCTTTCTCAGCAAGCTTCGTTTTCATCTCCTCGATAACATCCTTCTGTTCAGTTATAAGTGCGTTGCAGCGCTCTATCTCGTTTTCAAGCGATGCAATCGCCGCACTTTCCATGACTATCTTTTCTTCAACGGGCTGTTGTTGTGCGGAAGTCTCAACAGTAGATTCTTGTTTAGGAACTATTGGCTCTTCCGCAGTCAATTCCTGTTCAACAATCTGTTTTTCTGCCTCGACTGGTTTCTCTATTTCTTTTACTTTAACTTCTTCTTTTATCTTATTTTCCAATTTTGCAATGAGCTCCTGCTTTTCTCTTTCCAGTTCTTCCTTTTCTAGTTCAAGCTGCTGCTTCTCCTTTACAAGCTCCTGCTTATCTTGTTCAAGAGCAAGAGTATTGGCCGTAAGCTCTTCAAGTTTTGCAGCAACCTCGTCGACATTCACGTCGGCGCTAGTTGACTCGGTTGGAGCAGCCTCGGTGGTCTCGCTCTCCTCAGCAGGAGTCTGCGACGTCTCCACGGACTTCGTTTGCACTATCTCCTCCTCCTCGATCTCTCGTTTTTCGCGCGTTTGTTCTACCTCAAGCTGCGCCAGTCTTTCCTGTAAATGCGAGAGCTCGGCTATCAAACGCTCGTTCTCCTGGGCCAGCAACTGTTCCGCTGGCTGAGCGGCGAGTTTCTCCTCCAGCTTTGTTAGCTTGACTACCAGTTCGTAGTTCTCGCGCGTTAAGATTTCCAGCTTCGAGCCATTTCCATCACCTTGTTCCGGAATCCTCTCGAAGGACTCGGTCGAGCCGGTGTCAGACGAGCCCTTTTCCTCATACCTTGTCAACTTTTCTAGCAGCGCTCCATTCTCTCGCGTCAAGCCATCAATCTTCTTCAACAAGTCGACTTTGTCTGCGTCAGCAGCCAGGGCCTCGAAAGACTCTGTCGAGTCGACGTTCGAGCCAGTCTTAACGAAGGACTCGGTTGAGCCCACTTCCGACGAGCTCTTGAGCTCCTCCAACTTGCTGACCTTCTGAGAAAGCCGCTCGTTTTCTTGGCTAAGACTTTCGATCTGACGCTTGAGCTCATCACGTTCGGTGTCGGTTAAAGGTTCACTTTGTTGCTTATGCAGGGATTCTAGCTCTTCCTCGAGATCAACTACTTTCATTTCTGCGGTAACACGCAGATTTTCGGATTCAGCATTCTCAGCTTCCAGGCTTGACACCTCCTGCTTAACAGCATGCAGTTCTGAAATTTGAAAGAGGGTCGAAAATTTTGTCTTTAGGATTTTTTGTTAGGTGACATGAAATTTTTTTCTATTCTAGCTGATGTACGAGTAACTTACGACCTGGTTTACACAGTTTTAATGCCCTAGGTCTGCTTTAGCTTACTCAAAATTTACAGCAAGAATTTAAGGTAACACTAGCAAAGAATTTCAGCACTTTTCTTCTTTTTCAAAATAAATTTTTATGTCAAATAACTGTAAATAATTTATTAATGATAAAATCTTGTTTTGTAGACTAAGTGAAGATGAAAATAAAAGTGCTTCCATTCTTGTAGCTACACTTATAGATCGATATAAGCATTACCTTGCATAAGATCCAGCTTCTGATTCTCCAGTATAGCGATGGCGTCGATGTGCGCTTGTATCTCTTTAGCCTGAGTAGAGACTTTACCTTCAAGGTCAGCAATGCGCTCTTGCCAATCTCCTGCCGCCGCTGTGCAGATGTCATTACATCCCAAAATTGTTCATTTTTGTTTTGTTTGGTTTTTTGTTACATCGCGAATTAATACAATGTACAAGGAAGCTAATCAAACAGTTTACACTCGCACTACTGCGTATATTACTTTGTACGAACACTCGCTCTTACAACAAGCATGATTAAGCATTAATTGTTAAAGGCTCTTTATTACGTTACATGTATTATTGAGGGTATAAACGATCATTCGACTTTTCTTAATGAAATCAATTAAACGCTTCGTACAGTTTTAGTGTCATTAGTCCCATTAATGATTTGATTTTATGTATATTGTTTTGCCAGTCAGAGAAGCAATATGAGCAATAGTACTTATACTGAACTTTCAAATATTTAATTTTAGTCAAAAAGCTGATCCAAGTAATTCAATTTAATTTTAAATAATCATGCAAAAGAAAGTTATTTTGAAAAGAAACTTAAATGTTTTGCACGCATTCAAACTTAAATCTCATTATAATAAGCATTTAATATTATTCTACTTCTAGAGAAATAAGAGCTTAGCAAACTTTGACAAGTAATAAAGGAGGTTCCATGTTATATATGTGTATAAATGTTTTTAATTGGATATTGTAAATCATGTAGGACCATACTAATTTAAAACGACGTCGAAATGGTAATAAAACTAAAAAAATCATTATAATTGATATCGTTAAGAAATCCATCACCAAAAACAAAATTAAAAGCCAGCCTGCGTTCTGTCAACAAATTTATAAACTATGTTACGTGTATTTACAAAAATTATAATCGATTTAAAAATTTGGACGCGATTGATTATTTAATTGGATTCCGCGCTCAAAAACAATAGTCTTCAAATCAAAAAGTATCTATATACCGACGTTATAGATACGTATGCAAAATGACAGAGCGATCAATCATCACAATTAGAAAAAGATTAGAAGTGGTGTATTAAAAAAATAAAATAAAAAAAAATTTGAAGATGATGGATAATGACGGTACAAGAACAGTCCGTCCTGGTTCCTACCTTTAAGCTCGTCAAAGTCTACCAGACTCAGCTGAAGGTTACCTTTCTCCTCCTCCAATAGCGCAACCTGGTTTCCAAGTTTTACAAGTTCGGCGTTCGTGTCGGATACCTAAGAAAAAGATATTTTATTTTTGCTTAAACTTATGATAATACAAAAAGATGAACAATAACCTTTTTGAAGTTCTCCAATTGCTTTTGTAAGTTCTTCAGTTTATTCTTGTGTTGAGCTTTCAATTTAATCATGCTCTTATTTAACTCTTCTAATTCTTTTGTTAATTTTTTAACTTCATCTTCTTTTGGAGCTTCAGTTTCGATCGCTAATAATTTGGTCGATAATTCGGATTTTTCATTTTCCAGATCCTGCACCAGCTTTTCCATTTCTGTAATCTTATTGGATAATTCTGCGTTCCTTTCACTTAATTCATCAATTTGTTTTCGAAGTTCTATTTGACCTTCTTCTTTTGATTTTTTCAATTCTTCTATCACATTTTCCAGTTCTGCTATACGATTATCCTTTTCAGCTAATAAATTATTACTGCTTTGAGATTCATCAGAAATAATTTTATCTTGCAGTTCAGCAATACTCTTTTGAAGTTCATATTTTTCATCTTGGAGTTTATGATTTGTTTGCTCTAATTTTTCTACTTTGTACAAAAGTTCTTCAACATTAGGTTGCCTTTCTATACCAATACCAGCTTCAAGATTCAATATTTTAGCTTCTGCTTCTGCCAATTTTATTTCACGCTCTTCTAATTGTTTTAACAAATGTTCATTTTTTGACTTGAGTGATGATTCTATAAGGACAAAGTTTTCTTGCATTGATTTCATTGCATCTTTCGTTTCAACTAAAGTATCCATTGTTGATCGTGAAAAATCTGCACTAACAGTTTCAGCTTGTTTTTGGGCATCCAACTTATCTGTTAAACTGAAAATAAATATTTAATATATCTTTACACTATTAAACACAAAAAAATTATAACTCCTTAAAAAAATTTTATAATAAAAATACCTCTGAATAGTTTCTTCTAATGTTGTTATTTGATCTGCTTTATCTTCCAATTGCTTTACTAAATTTTCATTTTTATTTTTTAAAGAAGTTTCTACAAGTACAAAATTTTCTTGCATTGATCGCATTTCATCTTTTGTGTCTTCCAAAGTATCCAAAGTGGTTTTTCCCTTTTTTGATAAATCTGCAGACATTAAAGTAACAGCCTTGGTTTTAGAATCTATAACTGAATCTTTTTCCTTTAAATTTTCTTGAAGATCTATAATGGTTGCTTCTAATTCAAATACTTTGTTATTCAATTCTGCAATTTTATTATCTTTTTCTTGCACATGGCTTAAATCTATCAAAGGATGAGCACTCTGAAATTCAATAAATTTAAATATTATGATAGTGAAAATAATTACTATTTTAGGTAGTTTGAGTAAAATGTATCCTAACCTTGGTCTAATCATTAAATCATTACAATTAAATTAATCAAGAATTTTTTACAAGTTTAAATCGAGTTAATATTTACTTTATGTAAGATCTAAATGTATCTATATGTCTTTATGTATAAAAAATTTTCAGGTAGTTTTACAGAGTAAATGTTGAGATATAGTAAATTCACTTTGAAGATTTATACATGCATAGTATATAAATATATACATACATACATGTATACATACACACATATATATATACACAGAGTAAAATAAGTAAACTTTAATTAACTATATCTCAATATCTGTATGGTAAAACTACTTGAAATTTTTTAGAAACATTACATAATATAAACTAACATCTCTCAAACTATCAGGGAATTCTTAAATAGTTAAATTTTGACTCAAACCACCTTAATGGCAGAAAACAGTAAAGAAATTATTAAACCTGTGATGCGACAACTATTGGACTAACAACTGAAATTGGTGCTACGAATGTTTCTTCAAGCTGTTGCCTGAGTGCCTCAACCTTTTCTTCCACAGCTCTTTTGTTCTCAGTCAGTTCTTTACTTCGTTGTTCAAATATTTTTCTGTCTTCAGCTAATTTTTTCTGTAACAATGAAGACTTAGCTTTTGGAGTTTTTGCTTGACTAATATCATCAACAACATCTTCAGACGGTTCAACAATACTTATATCAGACTTGGATTTTGGAGTACTTTCACTGGAAGACGTTGCATCATCTCTATCTTTAGCACGTTTTGCCTTTGCTCGAGTCTTGTACTTATTTAACTTTTTGGCATACTCCTATAAACAAAACAAAAATAAATATATATAATATTATCTTAACAAGTGTAAAGCAATGAGAAACATAAAGGAAAATAAAAGATAATTAAGTAATACCTGTAATTCCTCTTCTTTCTTCTTTAAGCTCTCTTTGTTTCGAAGCATTATGTCTTTTACAGATTCTAATTGGTTTTTACTCTGTTCACATGTCTCCTTTAGATTGGCCACCGATTCAGGAGGGCCAGCCTCCATTGTCCCAGGTGGCTCTTCCGAACTAGCCCACATTGCTAACTGGAGAATCAAAATTAAAGAAAACCACATAATTACCAATCAGATTGAACTATTTCTAAGGGAACTTTTCTACGCGATACTTGGAATCAATCAATGGCAGTGAAAGTTTGACGAGTGGCTAGACGCAGTGTCACCCACTGTTCTTGTTCTGGAAAGCTAATTGGATAGGAATCTGACTGGGGTAAACTAATTATGTTAGTATTTGCATACAAGCGTCTCTTGTTTCTACAGACTGGGGATAATTTACTTTGAAATCAGTCAAGCAAATCACATTTTTTCCAATAATCAAAAATCAATTTATTATTAAATAGATTTAAGAACAACATGCTTGACACCATTCTAATAGTATACGAAATAAATTTTATGAAATTTTTAATAAGTTTTATCAAATCATTTTAAACAAATCATAAATATTATTATTGTTTATTAATAAAAAAATGATATAAAAATATAATGTACGTTAGGAAATGAAACAAATTCAATTTACAAGCATTATAATTGGATCTATGTATACTAATTTCATTACAACTGATTATGAATTATAAAAATTAAGTAGGCTATTGAAAAACATCAATAAGTCAATAAGTATTTTAAAGCAAGCGTTCTTCTTACTTTCATCCATCTCAAGCAAGCTTATCCTCGATAAAACCAACAACTCATCAAGAAACAATGCCATCACCATCGTCAAACTTTAACAAATTTCTGAGTCACAATCGCCATGCTTTACCACTTACTTATTGAAAAAACTCGAAAATGCTAATTCTACCATATGTACACAAGACGACTGTCAGGCCATAGCGGAAAGTCGAGGGAGCTTAGTGCTCCGGTCAGTTCCAGCCGCGTATAATTGCAAACTAATAACACGTAAGCCAATAATAATAACCGATAAACAATATCAGTCCGATTAAAAAGTTAAATATTACCGTCGCGTTTGACGTTTCGACTAACCTAGCATTTGCAGGCGGGCTTCTCGCGCGCGATCAAATAGCCCAAGTATATACGTAAAAAGCGGCCGCTCTCTTTTCCTCTCTCTCTTCCGTGCCCGCGCGAGAAAAGCGCGTGTGTGCAGTGCACACGCGAGGAAAAGGAGGGCGTCGTGGAAGTCGCCCTGATGGAATTACAACAAAATGACGTAACTAAAACTTGAGGCGAACAGCAGAGAGAGAGAAGAGCCGAGCCGAGCGACTGCCAGATATTATGAAATTAAATTGTCGCTTTAAGGCCGTCCAATGGGGGTTATGTCACTTTAACAATCACATGCTAAAAAACGGCCAAAATTCGCAGGTTCTCGCGATTCCGCCGATACTGTCTCAGCGTTTCCTCGGGCGTAAACAAAGCGAGAGATTGTTTATAAGTACCTGGCTCTGGTCAAGCGCATAAATACGGCCTTTGGAAAGTGTCAGGAGGACAACACGTCACTGGCAGCAGACATATTTTTCCACGTCGTCGATATGCCGCTGGCCGCCGCTGCTGCTATCTCGCTCTTCCAGCGCACTGCAGCAGCCTAGCCGCCGCCGCCGCCGCTCCTACAGCTGACGGCTTTTCCACGCCGGGGAAACTGCAGCATGCGGCCTTACTATATATAAGTACGCCGCTCGATCGGAGAGCGACGCTATTCACGGAGAATTTTGATGATGGAAAAATCGTCTGGATCGTCGGGCTGGCAAGTAGGTTATATTACTTAAATGTCGCGTGCTCGCGCGCGATGCAGCAGCGGCCCACGCTCCGACGACCAACGGCCGCGTCTGAGTAGAGCTTCGCGTAAGGGCCGCGTCACGCAGTTTGCAATTATGCCTATGCTGTAGGTATATGCATTATTCGATTCGCAGTTTGAAATATTTTTAAACGTCGATCTGCTGCTACTGCTGATGCATTCTTTTTATTTTATGCATTTGGAGAACGAGTGACTGAGGTGAGTGGCAAATAATAACACCTGTTGAAAATTTGGTTGCGCTGACTGTTATTATGGTTTGAGCAACAATTGACAAGCGACAATGTTATTTATTAACTGAATACTCGCTAACGGTCTAGTATACGAAACGTTTTGGATATTATTTATGGTACTTTGTGTTAATTATAACTTATAAAGCAATAGTAATCTAAATGGAAATTTTACTATTAGTATACTATAATAGAAAAAGAGTCTAAAATTTTGAAAAAAATATAAAATTACAGCATTTACGAACAATAACTTTATTTCCTCGCAGAAACATTGCTTCTTTCGAAATTAATAAACAGTATTCGCTCGATATGTATTCAATCAACGGCTACACGCGTTATCTATGCGCACGTAAACACACGGATCATCTACTAATCTCTGACTTTAACGATTATTGCACGTCAAAGGAGCAGACGACACACTAGCTCGAGCGCAGCTAATGAATAGAAATACGGCCCGCAATTGAGAATAATTGAGCGCAATTTGCTTGGCGTGTCGCAACTCTTAAATTTAAATGGCACGACTATAACCGCACGCATGCGCACCGGCAATAAGCGCCTCATTTCAAATAAAAAAAACCAAGAGGACACAGGCAGAAGCAACAATGCATCATTCCATCGAACGAATCAAAACAAGCCTATAAACAAGCCCAATATAATCCTCAGGTATTCGATGCAACAAGTGTAGAAAAGTCCGCTGACCGACAGCGTCGAATTCGAACTGTTACATATATATATACCTAGGTATCCACACAAAGCGAGAGCGCGCACGCGGGGTTGCAGTAGCAGGCTGCATAGCTCCTCCGCCAGCGTCCTCCCAACGTCCAACTCCAACGCCGCGCGACGCACTCCGCACTCAGTCGTAGCTTGGCACGCGGCACAGAAGGAACTCGCTCGCGGCCCGCAGCGTCCTTTCTTTTTCCAAAATTCCCTACGTCTCCAGCACCACGAAGCCCGAGCCGCGCGTTCACCAACCAGCTGATCGCTCAGCTGTTTTCCCTGCGCCGGGGGGCTCCTATACACTTTTCCAGCGCGCGCGCGCGCGCCAGCTCGGCTATATACAAACAGACGGGGGAGAAAGAGAGGAAGAGAGCCGCGGCAACAAATGTCACATCGGCCAGCGGCGCGCATTGTTCTCGGGCTCGTTGCCAGGACTCGATAGCGCTGGTATACAGAGCAGCGCTGCAGTGTGAAATCCTCGCCATGCTCGGCCACAGGAGTAATGGCACGACGACGCTGTCTACTCCCCAGCTCGAGGAGGAGTACAAGCCTAGCAGAGGTAACGTCGACACCATGTTTACAACTCGTCCGCGCTCTATATACACCGCTCTGTCTCCCTCTCTCTCTCTTTCTCCTTCTCGCTCTATACACTCGCTCGCTTACGCACGCGCTCCTTTTTTTTTATACATTTGTCGATTACAGATATACATCTACACTCGCTGGTTCTTTGTGCACATCGATCGATTCTTGTATTTTTGTTTACTTTGCGAGTTTCGGAGTAAGCGCGCATCGGGCCATTGTTCGCGGAGGCGCGCGCGCGAGCTCAGAGCAGCGCGCGCTTTGTTGACTGTTTGTAAAAATGAGGCCTTGATCGAGTGCGGAGCGCGAGGGGACGCGATAAGACTAAATAGGAACGCGATGTCGCGCCGTAGCTGCGCAATTCGCGACTCCCTCTCTCTCTCTCTCTCTCTCTGTCGATTGCGCCGCGTGAAATACACCTGTTTGACGAATACAAAGACAAAAACCAGTTTGTCAACCTTTGCTCGACCTTTTCGAGTTCGATGAGCGGCTGCACTTTCGGATTCTGGCTGTAGTGTGAAAATTCGCGTGATTGTAAATTTGTGAATGGATATTGTTAATTGATGGCAGGATTAAGATGGAAAAACGGGACGTTAACGTTTTCTTGCGAATTCTTTGTATATAGTTCTTTTGACGTTTCACTGATAAGAATGCTCAATCGAGTTGATGTTTTACATACGAAGCTAATTTGTTTGCGATTTAGCTCCTGGAAAATAGGTAGAAAACGGAGTTATCGTGAAAGAAGGACAAAATCATTAAACAATTCATATAATTTTTATGTATATTTTTAGCATTTTGTGCAGGAATATAAAACACAAAATATACTTAAAAGAATCCGCACATATCGAACTCCATTGTCACGCTTACAACCGTCACCGATTACTTGTACTAATTTCGCACCTCCAAAATCATGATGATTCTTCAAAACGTCGATCTAAACAACGACAATGAATAATCCGCGCGCACAACCAACTAAAAACAAGAGGCTCCGCTTGTGAAACCTGTTTTTTCACGATGACCGCGCGCAAATCATCTTGGGGGCCCGCTCGTTTATCATCGTTTCGTCTCCGCTCGCGCTTCATACATAAATACCTCCGCAGTCCACGCTGCGAGCAGACCGAGGGCATCATTATCGTCGCGAGCGCTCGCATGAGTATACACGGAAACAAATCGGTCGGTGCTCCTGTACCTACTCGCGCTGACAATTAGTTGTGGCCTGTCTGTCGGTCGGATATGTTTAGAAGAGGGATAACGAGGAGCGCATCGCCGCAGCGACTAAGTATAGATATATACATATACGTTCATATACCTGCCTGCACGCGCGCTCGGCTTAATAGTAGAAGGGAAGAAAATTGCGACAATTGAGAATATCCTCTCTCTTTCGTGCACGCGAAAAATCAAGCGCTCCGAGCTTTTTTAAGCTCGCCTCTGCGTGAATGATTTGTTTACCCTTTTACGCGCGATTTACCAGCCTGCCTGGACTTTGCTAATCAGATAATTTCTGCACGTTTTTTTTTCCTAGCTCATCGTGTTCTCTTTGCACGACAGACATATCGCTTTTTCTTTTTGCGTCAATTGCCTTCAAGATAATGCTTTGTCTAGAGTTACTTCAATGTTTATCCCGTATTCATAATGCATGTTGCGATATTGATGCTATTCTCCTTCTTATTTAAATAATTTTTAACTTTCGAGCGAATGTACATTTATTTTTTTCGAGAGAATTGTTTGACCAACTATAGGCAGAAGCTGTGGTTTGTCTTTTTTTTTTTAAATTTATCAAAGCTTAATAAAAATAATCACCATTATGTGTATAAACATTTTGTGCAATACTGCGAAAGTAACAAAACAGCAGCGTAGGTACAGACTTTTTGATAAGTTGAATTTACAATCTTTTCATCCAACGCACGACATAAAAATTATTTATTTTCAATCCGACAAAGCAATTATAGTCGGTCAATAATTATGCATTCCTTAGCAAAAAAACTCTAGCAAACCCCGCACTAATTTCCATAACCACATTTTTCCAGGCAGCGAGTTGACCGAAGAGAGCTGCGGCAAGAGTCCAATGTCGTCGAAGCTGCTGTCGAGCCCGCAAATCTTATTCTTCGTTATCGGCACAATCGTAATCGGGCTCGCCGGCTTTAGCAACTCGCTCACTTGGTAAGCATCGAAATTACAAAACAAGCGGCTCGGCATTCGAGCCGCGAAAGCCGGCTTTGCAACATGGACACTCACGACTTTCTTTTCCGTTATCTTGCAAGGCACCTGCAAAGGCTCTGGGCGGCATCTGGCGATTTCTGGCAGGCCCAGTGGGACAAGATCCTCTACAGGCTCGGCGATGATCCTGCGACATACTGGATTTACGGTGAGTGCGCCCGAACGGAAAATTGACTCATCGTTTATTTATGCGCCGCTGGAGGGTCAGCGACAAGTTCAAATCGCTTCGCTGGAGGGAGATATTTTTAATTTTTTATTGCAGGAAGCAATTTTCGACTTTTCTGTTTTTTTTTCCCTGCCAAGCAATTGCTCGAAAGCTCAATTATTGATGAAAGGTTTCTCTCGTGGAATGAAAATAAGGTGATGGAAAGATCGCATGTTTTTTTTGCTAACATACCTAGGGAGGTATAGTAAAATTTTTATGGAACACCTCCAATTAATATTAATGGTAAAATTTTCTGGGAAAATCATTAAAAAATAAATGCAAGCATTGAAATAATTTAAAAGGCTTTTTTAGATTTTTTCATTTGTTCCAAAGATGCACCACGAACGCAGATTAATCTTTTTGCGATAAGCATAATTTTGTAATATCTCTTAAAACAAAAAGAAAATAAGACACATACTGCATGTATTAATTTTTATATCATATTTAACATATGTATTAAAATATATGGTTATAATTATTCTACAAAAATATAAATTATTCACAGTATAACGAACAAAAATAATTTAATTTTATTAAAAATAAAATTTCAAAATACACTTTTTAAAACAAATACATTTTTCTATCAAGTATTTAGAACAGCTGCCTTTTCAGTATATGTAAAACCCCAGGAAAATCAAAAATTCCGAGCGTCTCTGACGAAGCAGGGGGAATCTCTATTCCCGATCCGACTGTGCAAAGAAAAGAAATGAAAATTTCTGCTGTCTACCGTTAGAAAAAATGGATATTTAGATAAAATTAGATTTACAAAAACTTGAAAATTTAAGCTCAAATTTTTGAAGATTTTGAAACATTTATATACATATGTTTTTTATATGCGAATAAACGAGAATTTTTACAATCGAACGTTGATTTGAGCATTTATAATAATTAGTATTCGATACCGGGAAAACAGTACAAAAAACGTTCCTTGTTTTATTGGCTTTAGCATTATTGATAATAATTAATTGTTGATATATATTTTCAAATTTTTACGACCTGAGATACAAAGACAATGTTTTTATCTATTATTTAAATCAAAATTGAAGTTATTTTGTTAAAAATTGAAGTTAAAAAACAAACGATATAGAGAATTCCTCCCTAGAAATATCTAGAAATAAATAATTAATTCCGAATTTCTTATTTTTTTATTTTTTTTAACTTCAATTTTTAATAAAATGTCATCAATCTTCTTGATTTAAACAATAGATAAGAACATTGTCTTTGTATCTCAGATCGTAAAAAGTTGAAATCGTATATCAACAATTAATTATTATTAATAATACTAAAGTCAATAAAACAAAGAACATTTTTTGTACTGTTTCTCCTTAACTTTTAATTTATCTCAAGTAACAACATCCTCTAATAGAAAAAGCAGATTTTCGCTTCTTGATGCACAATGAAACTTTCTTTCTTCTTACTTTCAGTTTAGTGGAGAAAAAAAATTAAGCTTCTCTCTCCCTCTCGAAAATCACCTTAATATATAATTTTGAATTACTTGACCCACGATTTCAAATGCGCATTCATTTACCCAACTTGTATTAGTATAAGGCCTGATACATAATATATGAATACGTGGATCACAGCTATCTGCATGATGTATTATTATCAACTCAACCAGTCAAATGTATTATAAATAATTTGTGTACATACTAAAAGTAAAAATTTACTGATTTTTGTTCGTTATAATTTTGTGTGAGTAACATCTTCATAAATATCAAATTTCAATAAATTTGATTTAACAAAACAACTCAAATGATGCATTAAGCTGGCCTCAGAGCAACTTAATTAAGTACTGGCGTTAACCTTTTTTTACATTCTATCAAGTACAAGATACTGGTATCTTATTAAATTTTAATATTTTCATGGAAAAATGAGTAGCCTTGAACGTATGCATATAGGTATAGGCATATTCGTTGTATGTATATGTATAGGTACACGCGCCGTAAAAAATACTTTTCCAAATCCAAAATCCAAATGGCAACGCCGTATATACATATATATATTTCTTAGTTGATATTTTTTTAATTATGTTATGAAACATGACTAGATGCACGACTCAATCTACGATTCCGTCTATTACGTCTGGGGTAAAATCTTCTACGTTGCCATTGAAGGTTCACATTAGAAAAAATATTTTTCGGCGTAATTACATATTACATGAAATACACATGTGAAATATATATTTATCGTGTGTAAATCTCAAAACGTGCGCAAAAGAATTTATGAAAAAAATTATTCAAAATTTTTTTTCTTTTTATTACATTTCTTGTTAATTATTATTAACAACATATATAAGCTGTAAAAAATACAGTTAATAATAGCAATGAATATTACAAGCTTTGTCTCTTTAGTATAAAAATAATACCACTTAGCACAATGATCCCATCAAAATCAGAAATATTTTTACAGCATTATAAAATTTATTTTCTTAAAGTAGTATGTTTAGATTTTTCGTTAAAAAAAAATATTTGTATTAATAATCTGAAAGATAAAACTTCTTTTTTAAATAAAGAAACTAATTTCTTTTACATAATGAATTTTTTTAAATAATTTTTTTGATTCTTTGAAAGTGATAAATTCTGTAAAATATCTCATTATTGTTTAATTTTTTCATAAAAGTAATATGAAATAAAACGATCAAAATTTACCGATAAATATAGTTAAAATTGATTACATTTTCATCTAATGAATTGTGCTATTCAAGTATCATATCTAAAATAGTCATGTATTGTTGAGGCTACATAAAGTGCTTTGTCATGCTTATGAGAGATTCTAAAATAATATTTTGTTCTGATGTACCTCTGTATCCGCATTGCTCAGTGGAAAAGATTGTTCCAGTTCTTCAACCTCATACCAAAAATATTAAAGATCTTAATATTTATTTGTTATTACTATCAAGGAATTTCGTCGTTAAATTAAAGAAATGAAATTCAATCTATACTGAATAAAGTGTGGTGTAAATCTGCACGCATAGGACAAAATATATTGTAAAATCTTTCTAAAATCTATAGAATACAAATTTTTTTTTAATTTTTAATCCTAAATTTAATCTGCAATAACTCAAATTAAAGCTCTTTATACCTCAATTTACATTACAAATAATTTAAAAACATTGAGCAAGAAAATAAAATTGCTGTAGCAAAAGTATTCATTTTATTTTTAGAATAGTCCAAATTACAAGAAAATTTTTTTCTAGCTAAAATTACGAACATAATTGGGAGAATTGTTCATATATAAATAAGTACGACTTAAATGAGTAAAAATAATAATAATAAATAATTATTGTGAAATATAATTTTTTATTAAATCATATAACGTCGATCCTAACAAAAACTAGTACTTTTCAAATTCCCAGCGAAGACTAAGATACTTCAAACTTCCCACGAAAACTAAGTGCTGTCGCACCTTTCCTGCGAAGTCTAGTACATTTCGCTTCTTTCCGCGAAAACTAGTATCTTTAACCATCCCGCTGCGAAGAAAAGTAGATTCTGCTGGGGAGAATTTACTACATTTCATTATTATAATGAAATTGTACTATAATATTAAGTAAGATTTGCCTCTGTCTTTGTTTTTATAACTAAATATCAAATTAACTGTTAAAAACTTGTGAAATTTCTCTATATATTCA
>UELX01000489.1:0-49556 GCA_900480035.1 Eupelmus urozonus
ATTGTCTCATAGATGCACTCATGTGCTCTTCTTTTTATAATGAATGTGGTGAAACGTGAAATACTAAATTTTTTTTATAATCTTATCTTATAAGTATACATTTAATTTTAAAAAATAAGTTTTTTTATTTTTATCTAATAAGTTTTATTCATACTACTTTTAATTTCACAGTTGAATTTTCAGAAAAGTTATTAGTACTTTAATTTTTTACTCTTTCTGCAAAATGAATTTTGCTTATGAACTTGCAAATTCAACTAAAATTAAAGAAAAATACAGTTTATGAGAGGGTGTTAATTAACTTGACATAAAAAAAATCAGTAAGTAAAAAAAAATTACTATTATACTTTTAAACTTTATAATAGTTTGAAAAACACAGTTAACAGGATGCTGTGATAATAGAATATGTACTCTCCTATATTTACAACATTTTGTAGAAAACAATTAGATTTTTAATGAATCTAATAGGTTCCTTAGTTCTTTAATACTAATAGCTAAATACGTATATACAACATATTAAAAATCTAGAAAATCTTTTAAACAGTAAGTATATAGCAAAAAAGAGTTTAATGTAAAAATTAGGCAATTTTATATTTTCTGGTTTTTGTTTTGTACTGAATCATTATTAGTTTCATAATGATTCTAATGGATTAATTGGTTTCATAATAGCATTATAGCTAGGTCAACTCAAAAAATAATAATTATAAATGTGCAACTATTTATGTATAAACGAAATTAGTGTAAGCGTTTTAGCGCCACGAAATTTTTTATAATTATTAAAATTTCGAACGATTGATTATATCAATTTTTTGAACGATTGAGTAATTTATTAAATTTATGTTTTTTCGCCTATTACTTTCCAAGAATAATTTATAAAAAAAAAATCAGTTTTTCTAATAAAAAATTATAAGTCTTACGTAATACTTTATATAAAATTATTTCTTAATTTTATAATTTAAGTGAATATTAGAGCTATAAATAAAAACCTAAATAAGCTGGGAATCTCCCATTAAATAGATAAGTGATACGTAATTTTTGCATAATAGAGCAGATTCCCGTTTGATTTGTTCTTCCCCGTATCTATTCTTATAAGAATAGTAATAGGAGGCGTATTTATGATAACAAAAATTCATTGTAAATCTGTTTAATTATTACATTTTTCAATCCAAATGTTGTTAATGTTTGCAACCACGAATTTCAAAAATTGAATACAAAACAATCATAAAATGATAACTGCTAATTTTTATTGACTAATCCTTAAATTTTTTTAAAATATCGAAATTCGCACTGCTTTTTTTTTTAGAAATTCGAAAGTGCTCGCTATATTAGTAGTGAAATTCAAATTCGTGATGTAACGGTGATCGTCGATTTCGGATACGAGTATCGATTGTGTATCTATAAATAGATAATTAGCATGAAAGATCATTCACACGATGCTGGAAAAACCGGCAAATAATGTCCTTTTTTATTCTAATTTTTTGCCCAATATTAACGTGAAAAGTTTGACGTCAAACTTCAAAGGTACGTATACTTATACTATTTATATAAACGTTTTTCAATCCCTATAACTAAAAAATTTTTTTTCTATATAGGATCAATTCGCTATGAAAATATATATAGATTTATATAATCAAGCCGAAATGACTATACAGTGTGAAAGGCGATGTTACCTCTGTAATTAAAGGTTCTTGAACCGGAAGTCCAGAGCTATCCGAGTGTAAAACGAGAAGCAAGTAAGAGGTGACACATGATTCTGGGAGTGAACGGGTTTGAGTATCGTACCTTGACACTAAACGTTCTGACACATTTATCAAGAAATGCCTGGACGATTGAGGGACTTTATAGGCAGATGTGTAATAATTGAACCAGCGCAATGGCTGCTAACCAAAATCAAATGATTATTTTCTACGCCAAAGATTGACTGCTACTTTTCATTGACTCATTAAAGTTTATTTGAAAAGCATAAGCGGTGTACGCGCATAGGTATGTTAATCATTGAATAAATAAATTATTTATCTTCCGTACTTGACCCAATTAAATTTTTTTACTTCATTCTTTAATATTTAAAAAATTTCTCGCACATTATCATCGCAGATACAGACAGTCGACTTTGCCTCTCTGCGAACTTTCACAATGATTCATGCATCTTAACGCACTATCCGCACAGTATTTTTCGTAAATAAAATTTAAAGAAGCGCACGAAGCGAAAACTCGGCTCAAAGCTAACATCGCAATACTCAACTATAGGTCGAATATCGCTCTCTGTGAACGTTACTGCGAAATTACGTGATTTTTTCCCTTGCGAGTGGATTACCAGAGGTGCGCTTCGATTCGTAATTCGTTTGAGCAAACTCCGACTTTGTTTAACACGTCGATCATCACATACAGAGGCGTAGTTTGACATGCCCGCGCACGGTGAAATGAATTGCAGAGCCAATCCAGACTTCTTGGAAAATTGAATGGGCTCATTGCTCGGCAATCGATAGTCAAGATATTTAAAAATTAATTGATGATTCAGGAATTATCTTGATTTCACGGCAAAAGTAGGTGTCATCGCCTGTTAACTGTTTATTATTAAAAACGTACTTTTATTAATTTTCCCCAATGCCGAGTGAGAGAGCGGCATTAGAATTTTCCTCAGAACTCGTGGAAATTAGCATATTTTGATGGACTACCGCTGACGCGCGCAATGTCAAATCTACCAATTTCCCTAACACATCCCAGCCGCACTTGACTATATAGAACGGCGAGCTCTGAAATTCCCATGAGCATTCCTAGCTTTTATTATCACCAGCATCGAATCCACGAGATTTCGCTATCAGCAGCCTCCGACTATCAACAACCGCAGCAATATTTCCGCACTCGCAAGTTCAAGGCCGCCTTAATGCAAGCTCGCACCTCCTCTATCGCCTCTAAAAATCCAATTTCAAAATCTCGCAGCTACAAAAATCCAACTTCTCCAACACTCTCCCACCACACGCATCCAGACGGAAAATAAAAAAGAAAGACGCGCTCGGAATCTCCGCGGGGGGAGACCCAAAACATACACAGCCAGCCGCTCTCTTTCGCGCTGCGCTGCGTGACGTCAGCGCGACAGTCCGCCCCTCACACTTACACATAATAACTTTAGGCATCGCACACTCCGAGAACAGCTTCACAGACACGCTCAGCTGCGCGCGCGCCATACAGTTTTCTCGCGCATGGTATATCTGCGACTCTCGGCGCGCGCTTGAATTCCCGGCGAGACGCCGACGCTCTGTCTTATACGGCAGTAGGCCGCGAGCCACGTAGCCGATCGCCTCTCTCAGCGAGCGCGCATCCCGCGCGGAGAGAGCGCGGCTATCTGTGTGTTTTATAAACGTTTTCTCATCCGCGCAAAAGGGTCGGCTGATACATCTCGAGAGCGAGAGTCTGGCGGTTGCTTTTGGGGTTATGGCGAGCGCTAAAGTAGAGCTGCTTTTTATATAACGGTAAGTCGGAGAGCGCGGCAGGTGGAATAAGAGCGGAGGGTTCGTTCAACCGACGGGAAAACCGGCGCGTGCTGTTTTGTTGGTGTATAGAAGAGTGCGGGCAATTGTGATTTTGTTTTGTCTGTGATATGTGCATGGATATTTGTTAGCGCGCTTCTTTGCTCGATGAGTGAGGAGCTGCTCTCAAGTGCAGAAGAGCGCTTATCTCGAGAGGAGCGCGTGTGATTTTATGTAATGATATATAGTGCGAGGTATCTGGAGCGAGTGTGCAACGTTTATAGATTGGTTTGGCCATTTTTTGAATGAGTTTTTTGTTGTGAAAGCTGGTGGCAGGAGCTGTAGTGTTGGAAGAGACGGCCGATGTTTTTATGGAATTCCCACTGTGCGGAGGCTTCGATCGTTGCCTTTATCGAATCAGGTTTTCCGCTTTTTTCTTGTTTATTAAGCTGATTTATTTGAGACTGGCAGTGCAACTGTAGTGCATCGCTCCATGAAGATAATGAGCTGCTGGCCTTGATGCTTTTGGAGTATTTTCTTTGCACGCGGAAGATGGTGGAATTTGTGAAGAGAAAAGATCTTTTTTCAAAGTGTGGGTGGCGTTTCGAGTGAAGGTTTATGAAACGAACGCACCTACGTTCTTTTTTTTATCAGTTATTTTCCGAATTGCAGATCAAGTACCTATAGTGATTCATCGAACAAATAAACTTGCTTGGTCTGAGAAGCCAAGCTTATCTTTAGACTCCGCGAGCCTTTCTCGATTCTTTCTTTCTCTTTTGCAAGTAAAAGTCCACATCCGCACTCGGAGAATCCGATGATTTAATTCAAAAACAAAAAGAATCGAGAGCGATTTTACAATACTTAGCTAGATAGTTTCTAACGCCAAAATAAATTTAACATTTTCGATAATAATTCCATTTTACTATCGATTCTTCTTCTTCAATAGTCAACCCCTTATTTCGCCAAAGCCATAGAATAGCCCAATATCTAGCATTCTTCTCTCGCTGCAATGAGAAAAAAAAACACTGAACGGAAATCTACTCGATAAGAATTGGAAGTCCCGATATGATATTTGCGCAGTGTGACTCGCTATATTCTACTTTGCGTACTTATATATAACACAGCGTTTCAGATACTCTCTTGGGTTGTTTGTTTAAAAGACATTAATGCGCGGCCGCAAAATCAATTACCCTCATAAATTTCAGCGACGGAAGTTGAGACATCGCAAAAGACCAGCATTTCCGATAGTCACTCCGCAATTTCAAAATTCGTAACGGTACCAGTTGACTTGGCAACAAACAAAAAAAAAGAAAAGATAGAAAGCGATGAACTCATGAGTATTTAATGTAAACTCGGTTTGTAGACGTCTCGTTTAGTAGTCGAGTTAAAGAAAAAAAAGGGGGGTTCTGGCGCGTATTTTTACGTACGCTAGGTATGTGCGAGCTGAATTGGAGCGCCGCTTTGTTTTATGCGGCTTGAAGCTTGCCGTCGTATATAGGCTGGGATAATGAGTGAATTGAATAAACGGGTTATCGCTTGTGCTAAGAATTTTTAGAATCTCGTTTATGGTTTTGGTTTCTTTGAATGCGTTGGAAAGTTAGTCAAAACATTGATCTTTTTTTTAGACCATAAATTCGATTCTATAAATAAACATTTCGGGTGAAATTGATTTTTATTAATAATTTGGGACGGCGGTGAATTCGTAAACAAAAATTGGAATGACACACTTTTTTCTTTCGTGTATAAATGGCAGTAGTTTACACATGTTTTAATTTTCAGTTCTCAAAGCAATTGTCTTAATTTTTTCCTCAATTAATAGAAACTCTCTGTACATGGCAATAAACATTCCGTCAACAATGTCGAAACACAATTTTCCATTTTCCGCAAACATTCAGATAATACTCGTTAAAAAAACCAGCTCTCGATTTCCATTTCCGCCGTTAGCTCCGAAAATCGCCGATTGAAATACTCGCATATCCAAAAATAGCCCTCACAGAGTGTACGCTTTCTTTCATCTCGAAAAAAGTGTGTCGCTGATAGCGAATTGTCAAATCGCATGACGCAAAGTTCGTTATCGCGTTGTGTCATTTAATCAAGGTCCCTTAGTTTTGCAATTCCCTATTAATACTGAAAAGATGGAATTGACATATCGATATGCCTCCAGTCATGGAACTGCTTCTATTTTTTCGTTTTCGATTTTTTCGTAAAGTGCAAGTTTTTGTGATTGACTGTGACGACTGGTGACTTAACGATGGGCAGTTTATCTGTTTTCTTTGACTGAAAATGTTTATTCGGGGAAACTAAACTAAAGCAAGGCGGACGGTTCGAGCGAAGTTTTATTTTGGGTGATAAAAAGATAATAAAAAGTTATGGAATATCCACGATTTTTAGAAGTTTTAAAATTCTTTATAGGTATACGTTTTGATAATAGTTTAATGAATATATTTTAACAAACAATTTTTGTTTATAAATAAGAAAATAATTTTTTTTATTTAATATTGTTCTCAGTCGTAATTTTGTAAAAGAAAAGAATACATCATAAAAATTAAATCTGTATTCTTCTTTTAGTTAAAACTAAAAATAAGGAATTATAGGATTTAAGAACCGGAATTTCGTTTGATTTAAGAATCGAATTTATTTCTGATAAAAAGGTTTTCTTCAAAAACATGTTTTGCTATCTTTATTGTATCGTCTGGTTCGATTTCATTAAAAGAAAAAATGAATCTTGCCCATAGGTATACACACTATTAGGCGTTCTACTATCTTCATGCCCTCATCAGCTTCTTTTTTTATTTATTCATTACGTCATGCCGAAAACCTCTTTGCGGAAATTTAGAAACCTGATAAACATTTTGGGTTTTTCGATGTTTGTATCAAACAAGAGTAAGATAAGTAAGTCTTGAAAATATTTTGCATAATATTTGTAGTTTTCTATGAACTCCACTCATATGTATATCTTTTAATTGACAGTCCAAACTAATAGAGTCCATAGAGCAGTGATAGCTCAATGAATGATTCATGCGATGTGTTATTTGTCATCCATCTGATATACTATGAATTTTTAATTTCAGTTTATTTGCTCTAAAAATATAGAAAAAAACGCTTGTACGAGTGAATCAAAATCTTTTGTTTAAAATAAAAATATGAAGTGAATAAACATATTGTTCATTTCTTATGAACAATGAGTTAAACCCTCTTCTCGTTTCGGCAAATTTATCGTCAACAAACTCTTGGCTTTGTGATAAAGGCAATTCTGTGATAAATAATTAAAGAGTGACAAAATATAGGCGGTCTCGTTCTCCTGGACTGACAAGTCATAAATTAAGCCAACGCGAAAAGTTTTGCAACTTTTCACATTTGTGCTCCAATAAAATCCATAATATCGAAGAAAAATTTATTACTTTCAAAACTCCTAGGTGATTGCTTGTATCTGAAGGAAAAGTATTCCAATTAGAGTGATACTCTATAATTGAGTATTTTTAATCTATTTCCGAGATTAGTTCTGTATTCTATTAAAGAAACTTCTTGAGATCAAAAAAACTTTCTTTAGAAGTCCATCTACTAAAAAAACGATCGGACAAAAACGTTCTATACTCTCTTAAAAAGTAACAACAAGAATAGCAGCCAATACCTCAATCCACCTAAATAATCCACCAACAACCCTAAAATAACATCCCCAACACTTCCTCGCAATCCCAACCCACCTTAATTTTAATTAACACCCCCCAATCTCCAAAAGTCAGCTTGAAATCAATACTTAATTCCTCTCCCAAACGGCCAGTCCCTCCGCGCACTCCTCAGCCAATATACCCCCAAACTTCGTCTCCTCTATAAAGAATTCCAGAAAACGCTTCCTTCTCACGAGAGAAAAGAGCTCGGCACACGTGCGCAGGCCTACATGGGCGGTTCTCTCTCGATCCTCGCGCGCGCGGCGCGCACGAAATATCGAACAGTCGCGCTGCGCGCCGCCGCTCAGTCTTCGTGGCGCCGAAAAAAAAAAAACGCCGACACGCACAATACGAGGCCTTGAGAGCTTGGCCCCTCCGTCGCCGTGGCTCCTATATACTAGGTGCTCCCGAAATTTTAGCCGCTGCTATATAGTTGGGTCTGCCACTGGCCGCCCGGTCTTCTTGGTATTGATTGCCGTACAGTGCGTGTGGTGTTTTGTAGGCTTGGATTGTATGGATGGATTATGAAAGAGTTGATAGTGTCGGAGTTGATAGTGGAGTTTTTTTCGAGGTCGGGAGGTCGGATCGGTTGTGGTTTGGGATGGGGAAATTGTGAGGCGATCGGTTGGGAATTCATTTCCTGGCTGATAAATGTTGATCTTTAGGTAGGATTAAGGGGATTTCAGTATTAGCTGTGAACTTTACAAGTTGCGCGTAATTGAAAAAGTCGAAAGATCGGCTTAAATGAATTTTGCGTTTACTGATAATGTAATACGATAAAAGTAAGAGTTTGTATTGGGTTTTACACATGTAGAACATTAACTTATCTATATGATATGAGTCCTATGTACTAAAATTACTCACGATCAAAAAATTATCAATGAAACAGTACATCAAGAATAATTGAGTTCGTGTCACCTTTCAAGTCTGACGTTTTAATTGTAATATATCATACTTTTGATTGGTCAAACGTGAAAGAATCAATCCGAAATAAATAGTCTTGTTTTGAATGACAGCTATCCTTGTCTTAATCATTAATCAAGTATGTACTTAACATTCTTTATACTCAATGTTTCGAAAAAAGTTAACATTAAATTCGCATTTTTAACATTTTAAAGAAATTTCTAAAAGCTAATTCTATTTTGACTTAATTATTTAATTTTAAGTAGATAAAGTAAAATAATAAATTGTAAAACAATTTACATTTATAAAATTTTAATTATCTATATAATAAATTGTTAATAAACAAGTTTAACTAACACGTGTTCAAATTAGATTTTGTATTTTGTAAATGTACTTACATTAGTACGAGGTTTCTGCACAGGCTCTTTTTAGAACTATTTTTTTTGATAATTTTTTACCGTAGGTAACGGTATTACGTTACATTATACTTAGTCGGTACATACTTTTATGAATGAAAAGATGGTTATTAATTTTAGCGTAATTTTTGCATCACTGGATAAGTGTGAAACAGTTATTGCTTTAAAAGTCGTTATAATATAAATTATAAATTTCAAATAATGTGTTTATCATAAACTAAAATAGTTATACCAAACAGATTAAATTGTTTAGCCGATGAGCAGTAAATTTGACTTTTTATATCAAAATTATATTCATCAGATCATTTAATTCCGCAGACAAAATAATATCATTAGTCAATAAATATTAGTGGATAATATACACCGCAAAATACTTACTTATCCGAACCCTTCGCTCATTTAATTTTCAAATATAATTTCGATTTTGCAAATAATAAAGTATTTTATCTTTTTTAGTTCAAAGGGCCTGCGCTATGCGACACCATGAATCCGCAGTTCCAGTCCCTCATCCTGGCCGTTCTGGCCATAGTGGCTCTTGTTACGGCTAATACTTGTCATTCCTATGTTAACGACTATGCCGAGGTTAGCTGCAAAAAGCTGCAGGCTGGCATCAATATTGATGTCTTCTGTAAGAACGCGGACCCTTGGTCTAATCTACCGGTTGACAAGTTTAACGACCAGCCCAGAGTCGTGAAGACTACGTTCATCAACTGCAGCTTTCCTGAAGGACTCAGCTTGTTGAATATCACGCAAAAGCTGGGCCTAGAAGGGATCATTCATGTGGAGCTTCAGAAATCGAAGTCAGTACTAACGAGGGAAAGTGTGAAGGGATTTACGTTAAAGGAATTAAGTATTGTTCATTATGACTTCAGCAAGCTTCCTCAGAATTTTTTGTATGATGTTAACGTGGAACACTTACAATTAGATAATACAAAACTGCAAGGTCTTCCCGATGATTTCTTCAAAAACTCGATCGGCTTGGTTCATCTGGAGATTACCAATAGCAAACTTGAAAGACTCAGAGCCAATGATTTTTCTACACTGCAAAACTTGAATAAATTACATTTCTACCACAACTATATCAAGGAAATCGAGACTGGTACTTTTGATCATATGGTTAATCTGACCCTTCTCGACATTAGCCATAACCAACTGAAGACCTTACCGTCACCGTTATTAAAAAAGCTAACTAAACTCAAATGGCTGAATTTCATCGGAAATAACTTCGACGAATTGCCTTCAGACTTACTCATTATTCCAAACAGCAAACTTGAGCGCTTTAGACTTAGCTCCAATCGAGGAAACCTTACTTCTCTTCCGGACGGATTTTTTAAAAACCTGAGTGAACTTGATGAGGTCGCTCTCAGCAACAATGACTTCACAAGCATACCGGAAAATGTTTTCCAGAACTGTCCATTATTAAATAAGCTGACTATCAAGCAGAACAAACTGGACATTCTGCCTCCAAAATTGTTCAAGAATATGAGAAATCTGGTAGATCTAGATATGTCGGAGAATCTGCTGGAGTCGCTGCCTGAGAACATATTTGAAGACACCAAGCTCCTGAAACTTAATATCAGCTGCAATAGACTTACAAATTTATCATCGTAAGTTTTTATTAACATACAATTTTTTTTAATTTTCATAGTTTTTGAAATTTGTATAATCTGATGAAATTCTTTTGTTTATATAGGGACGTTTTGGTTGGAATATCTACTCTTAAAGAATTATACATTTCACATAATAACTTAACATATATCGGCCACGATATTTGTGATTCAAACCATATAGGTGAAGTGGAAGTCTTAAATTTATCGCATAATAAATTGACGCTCGCTAATCCGGAAAGAGAACGATTTTCCGTTTTACAGAATTGTGTTTTCATAAAGGACTTGAACGTATCGCACAATAATATTAGTCGAGTTTTTAATGATTGGATCATAAATACGAACTTCAAGATTATCGATTTAGATAGTAATAAGCTTACGTCTATTAGTGTAAGAGAATTTCTTAATTTTATTTTATATTTTATAAATGATAATACTTGAATGAAATAAAAAAAAGTAACTTTAATTTCTTTTTAAAGGCGAAAGATATTCACACCATGACTAATCATGAAACGAAGCTCATACTAAATAACAACGAAATAACCACTGTAAATCTCACAGAAATTGAATATTATGTTCATAAATATCGGAAAACAAATTCAAAGGACAAGGGTGCTGTAGTGTACATGAACAACAATCCTTTAAATTGTGACTGTAACCTTCTTAATTTCTTGCTTTTCATCAAGGGAATGTTTGCCAATACAGAAGAAGTTCACAAGTACGTAACAATTCATACCGATACTCTTAAATGCGCTTCACCTCCCGAATTCAAGAACAAATATATCAAAGACATACCTTTGAAAGATGTGAAATGTCTGGTTGAATCCAAAGCGGAAGAAGACGCCTGTAATGAAACGTGCACTTGCTGGAGCTATCCGTACAATAGAATTTTATCGGTTGATTGTTCTTATAAAAGTTTAGTAAATTTACCCTTGCGCATTAACAATTCACAGAACTTCTCTATTGATCTGGACATGAGTGGTAACCTACTGCGACAAACGCCGTCGTTAAATTTTTCTTATTTGCTGAATGTCACGGCATTGGATTTGTCTAACAATAATATTTCTGTCGTTATAATGGATGTCTTCTCCAAGTCGTTGAGGGATTTAAAACTCCACAACAACAGCATCTCACGTTTGGATTCTAAAGTCGTCGCTCACCTCACACAAGATACGGTTCTACGCAATCTGACTCTTCACAAAAATAAATGGATTTGTGATTGCGAGGCTAGCGATTTTATCGGTGCTGTGCAGACGAAACTTTCGACTAGTTTCGAGTTGCACAAAGTTATGTGTTATGGTACCAATAAAAAACTGGCTACTATGACAGAATCCGAACTCTGTCCTAGTCAAGTGAAATTGATAGTTTCACTTAGTCTGTCGGTTGCTTTTATCGGATTAGTTCTTGGCATACTGGCAGCTTTATATTACAAGCATCAGAATGAGATTAAGATCTGGCTGTACTCAAAGCAATGGTGTCTCTGGTTCGTGACTGAAGACGAACTCGATAAAGACAAACAGTATGATGCATTTATCAGTTATACGCATGAAGATGAAGATTTCGTGGAGAGAGAGCTCGTGACGAATTTGGAAGAGGGACCCAAGCCGTTCAAACTTTGCCTGCATTACAGGGATTGGTTAGCTGGTGAGTTTTTCTGGCAATTTAGATTTATAATATATTTGTAGTATTGTAAACTATATAATTAATCAATTATTCGGTTATAGGCGAATGGATACCAAACCAAATCGCTCGTTCAGTGGACGAGTCAAGAAGAACGATAGTCGTGCTTTCTCCAAACTTTATTAAGAGCGTGTGGGGAAGAATGGAGTTCCGCACAGCACACAATCAGGTAAATGTCAATAAATATTTTATCATTATTGAAACCGAAATTCTATGTATACTTTAACAACAAAATTAATCAAAATTTTTAATATTTTTAGGCACTTAGCGAAGGCCGAGCTCGTGTCATAGTCGTCCTTTACGGGGACATCGGGAACACAGATAATCTGGACCCAGAGCTCAAAGCCTACCTCAGTATGAATACATACGTCAAATGGGGTGATCCGTGGTTCTGGGACAAACTTAGATACGCCCTGCCGCATAGGTACGAAACATCGAAGCGCATATCGAGGAACGCTCGCATTATAGAGAAACATTTGTCGCAAATGCCATTTAACAACCACCAATGCGCTAAAGATGAGATCATAGCCATGCCAAAGATCTCTTCGCCTTCAAATGATTCAACTAAGCTTCTTGACTCCAACGTAGAAGATGAGAGGACAGCTGCCACCTGCTAGTTTTAGTGTGGTTTTCTTAGCTTTTTTAAGTTTAAACAGTGTATCGATACGAGAAGACGTCGCGAAAAAGTTATACGAACTTTATTCAGTTAATTTATAATGGTATTTAATTTCAACGTGTTTTAACGATGATTTTATTTCAAAGGAAACATAGGCAACGTGCCCCTTCTTCATGTAATATAACAAAAACATTATTTCCAAATATTGATGGATAATTGTGTGGTGTCACTGCGTCATTCTTAACTCAAGGAAAATTACTAATTTATAAGGTTATTAGAAATTTGCTTTGGGTCCGAAATATATACAGCACCAACAAATTTTGGTAAAACATTTTATGGTATAGGCAAGTTATCAGTGTTTATATTGAAAAATTAAATATTCAATGTGGTTATTTAGCAATCAATTTTCATCCATTCGGTATGCAATTCATAATGCACTTTACATTATTCTTTGTTAAAAATAATACGACTTTTAACATTTAAGTGTGCTTTTACAAAATATACCAAACTATGCAAAATTTGCTAAACTGTGCCAAAATATACCAAATATGTCGTTACTAAATAAGCAAATTTTAAACATAGTTTGGCACAACTTTTTGTTTATAGAATTTTTACCATTTATCACTACATTTAAATGGATTCATCAAAGAGATCAAATTAAACTTTTAATGAAAAAAGAAACGAAAGAATCTACAAAATAATAACAGTAGTAAATATGTTAATCTTAATCAAATGTTGCAAATGCAATTTAAATTATTGCAGGAATTTTATACCACAATGTGCTATACCTATTACTGTACCTTTACTGATTGTTTTGAGAAATTGTATTCTCAAGATACTAGTATCAATGTAACTAAATAATAGTATAATAACGTGGCATAAATAACATAAAATATCATTTTGCATGAGCATTTAAAAGTGTATGAATGAATAGTGATACAATGTTCTACCAATGAACCATAGAACTTAAAAGTTCACAAGTTCAAAAAGAAACCAATAAAATGTTTTGATTAAAAATTGTTAATTTTAATACTTAGAATACAAATCAAATATATTTTGTTACTCATTTTAAATCGAAAAAATATTTTGTTTAATACCATTTAAAAATTTTGATTTTCCTAATATTTTATTGGTATCTGGAAAACCGTGTTCAAACTACTTCAGGTCTTATATATTAATAATAAATGACTGATACATTAATCTCTCTAGTAATGTCAAAGTTTAAAAGTAACTTGAATTTTGTCATTATTAGAATTAGAAAGTTTTTTAAGTAAGGTTTTGATTATAATAAAAACAACATAGTAGTGACTATAGATGAGAAAATGATTCATAGAATAGATAAAAGTGTACTGAATTATTGCCTTTAGAATCATAGCATAGGTATACGTTATAAGGAACGACTTATTTGCTTTTATGTAGTGCTAAAAAATCGATGTGGTTATTGTAATACAAAAAAATTGTAAAACAAATATTTAAGATTTCAAAAGTTACTTCATCATTTATCGAACTTTGAAATATTGAAATTTATTTAAAAAATAGCGAACTTATTCATTGACTTTCAAATTCTATTTATAAGATACTGACATTATGTAATTTTTACTTGAAACAAAATAACGATTAATTTAAGTAGATTTATTTCTTACGGATTGCTTGTAAATACTTTTTATGTAAATAGTTACGTGTAAATGCGAATTTTTTAAATCATCTTTTTGAAAGTGCTTTTATTTAAGTATAAATCAAAGAGATCACTGTGATATAATCATCGCCTCATAGTGTCTTCGGCTCGAAATATTTTAATTTTACCCACTTGACTGGAAAATTCATGTAATGAAATGCACATTGTTTTCGATGTGTTCTTAACGCACAACACGCGGGTAATAATACGTCTTTAAGAATCGGATACATTGTAAGTCAATGTGATTTTATAAGCATCAAATTTTCCAGTCGTTTTAAATATACTCATTAGCTGTAACTATAATTTATCTTTTTTACGACCATGCATTTTAATTTTGCGGTTTTTGTTGGTAAAAAATCCCAACCGATAAAACAAAATGTTGTATCTACCTGCAATTTTATATATATGTACATAATATGTTAAATGATAATCGTAAAATGAAAATAAAACTTATTTTCTTTTTTAAAATTATTAATTATTGAAATCAAAACACTTCTAAAAGATAAGATTTTGGATTATAAATTTGGATATGCAGAAACCAGTGCTCGAATAATAATTGTTACAAATAAATTTTGATATTTTTAATAAATATAAATTACATTTATAAATAATATTTTTTTTTTTCATTTATTTGTTGTAATTTAATACAAAATCCTACGAAAGTCGAATATAAATTAACTGTATATAGCATTATAAAAAGTTTAATAAAAAATTAAAAAGTAAACACCGTAAAACCGGATTATATGGACATTGAAATATACTATTAAAAATATATACTTTTCTTTAAGCAGACAAGGATAAATATTTTTATTTTCCGGGTTTCTTTTTTAATATCAAAGCAATGTACGGGGAAATACATATGAAGATTTTCAACGGTTGCTGAAATCGGCTTAACTGTACAAATGCAGAAAAATTTTCACAATCTTCTTGCGTATTTGGAAAATACGGGAATCCAAACTCGATATTGGAAGGAAAAAAAGCCGGCATCCAGCATGAAAAAAAGAATAATAAACATAATCCCTCAGCGAGTCGGTGATCCCCGTAGATTACGTGTATGTTAGGAATTTCCTAATTATGCTCGACCTATGCAATTAAACGTGTGCGCAAATCTAACCATTTTTTCTTTCTCTTTGACAAAGAATTTTTTTTTCAGTACCTATCGGAGGATGCTTGATCGTTGCTTCATCTCGCGTATACAGAAAATTAAATTCAAGTGCGCCATGACGTCACCTCGACGACGAAGAAATTGAGAGCGCCGTGAAGGAATTTTGAAAATAAGTCTACAGTAAAAGTGAGCCATTTATCTTCTGTAATTGTTGATTGAATTAAAAATAATTACTGATTTATTTAACATTGATATTGAGTTTAAAATTACCGATATAACTAAAAATTAGCAATTCTTCACAAACGAAGAAGTCAGCAACTCTTCAAAAATAATCTGCCTAATAAATCTTCACGCGATTAAGTAATAAAAAACATTAAATAACTCATTTCCTTATACCTCAGAATTTCCCCTTAAAACAATTCCCCGCAACCTCACAATTCCTACAATCTCATTTCTTCAACACAAACTACATTCCAAGTACAACAATATATCTCTCAACTTTATCACAACTGATAAAACTATACTCTCCACATCAGTCCCGCACCTAAGACTCCCAAGTGCCCACCAGCTCATCCCGCGATCTCCTTATCACCTCGAAAAAAAACCACCCACATAATTGCAATCACCAAATCGAATTACAGCCCCGCGGCCAGCGCCTCTGCCGGCGCTAATCCACTCCACACTACCTCTCCCTGCTACACGCGCTCCATATACATGCACACTCACACACCTAACAGCACAGGCACTCGCTACAGAGCCAGTGTCTGCGCGACGTTTAATTCAGTAGGCTGCGAGCCACGTCGCCGCGCGATTCGCGCCGCTTGTAACGCGAGTATAAAATCGAAAAAAGGAACGCGATGCCTCGCAGCCAGCGCTGAAAGCGGCGCGCTTTTTTTGTGCCCGCTCTCCGAGTGCACACTCGTGCACAGTGTATATACACGCGCTCACACGGATGGATAAGCGGTCGTTCACATGACCGGGCGCTTTCTTTTTTATGTACGCGATACCGAGGCGATGTAGTGCTTTAAGCGCGCGCGGCGAACGTTCACGTGCGATGTGAAGTGCGCGTGCAGTGCTCCAGTCTGTGCAGCGTGCGTGCAATGCCGAGAGATCGATTTGGTGCATCGCCGTAAAAGACCGTGACCCAAAAAAATCTGCTGCTCGAGGAGCTGTTGCTAGACTGCTGCCTAAAGAGTCGAGCTTTTTATCTGGACGGAGATCGGAGGTGTATTAGGGTAATGCTGCCTTGGATTAAGGCTGATTAGTTATAAGGTCGAGGCTGGGATTTGAAGGATGTGGGTGGAGGTTTGGTGTTTATTTGCGGGATTTCGAGATGAAGATATTGGGGGAGTATGTGGATGGAGGTGGTAACGAGGCGCAAATATTTACCTATACGCGTCACGCGCGCGTGCAAATTTTTCGGCGCTGTTTTTTTATTGGATCGGCGCATGCGGGAAATCGTTAATTAACCGAGCGCTCGGGCTTTTTTTAGATTCGTTGAAAAAAGTTTCCATTTAATTAGCTCGATTCGCGCGCGTAGGTACATCCGTCACGAGAATTTTTCGGAGCTTAAAGCAACAAGTAGCGCTCTGTATAAGCACATAAGTGAATCACATGACAAATAAACATCTTCCTTCGAAGAAGCTACCATGCGGCGTTTATCTTTAGTCATTAGAATCGAAATTTTTTCAAAGGGGGGCTCGAACACTCAGAGGCGCAAGGTTAGAGATAAACACTCGGATGCTGGATATAATCAGCCGCGATGCGCGGAAAATTATTTCATCGGACGATAGTCATTTTTAAAGTATCACACTTAGTGTCAGTTTGAGTAGAATCTTGACTTGTTTACTTGTTTGCTTCGTGAAGTGTCGATGTTGTTGAATAAAATTTCACTCGGAGCGAGAAAGATGAGAGGGACTTTATTTTCTCGATGTTTTTGTAGATGTATATAGAGAGAGTACCGTAATCTGCAGCGTCGGCTGGAAACTCAGATAGCAGAAATTTGCGCAGCTGCGATTTTCTCCGCCTACTCGAGTACTTGCTATTATACAGCTGTTCTTTGTGGAGAACGATTCAATTCTCCCTAAAACGGTTCCGACGTATCGCGGACCTTGACAAACCACGTACGTTGTAATTAGCTTTTGCATTTTATTATTATTGAAAAATAGGCACGGGAGTGTCGGCTGGGCTTCGTTGCTCAGTCGAAACGTAAAAGTTTAAAATAATGTGGAGCCCTTGCCTCACACGGTTTAAAAAAATACGGATCACTCGAAATGGAAGAGCAAAAAGTGCGTTCGATATCAGTATGACTGATATAGATTATTATTTTTATAAGAAAATACCATGTAAAAATACATGACTATGCGCATGCAGTTCCACGATGTGCACAAGTGTAGGGAATGTATGCACATAAATATGATTCTCGCGGCTTGTTTGCTGAGAGAAAGAAAGACTGTTGAAGTCTCCGCGGACGTGCCGGCATCTACGACAATCTCGCAGAGTCGAAAGCTGAACTCGTCAAAATAAACTACCGAATTGACGTTTGACATCGGTGCCAAGATTGCCAGAGTTCTAGTGTTTGCTTAAGATATATGTTTTTCATTCACGTCCGTAGAGATACATTGTCAAGTTGGATATCGTAAAAATAAGATATGAAAGTTATTATGAGTAATTTTAGTTTTTTTAAGTAATAACGTTCCGGATGGAGTGCGTCATGCGCGCTCATAAAGTTATAAGTGAGCTTGGACTGTATACCAGACAAATGAATTGAATAACCATTTGTTTGGATTCAGAATTAAATTTAGATTCTTGATTATAGTTTGGATTCTTTAAGCAGAGCATTTGTTTTTGGTATGATATTTTTGTTCGGGCTATTCCAAGTATAACTTTTTTAATCGATTTCAAAATATCAAGCTAATATAAAAATAAAATGTATAAAGAGTAATACTTTCACTTTTAAATATGTAATATCCTGTTTTCGTGATATGAAAACGATATGACAGCTTGATTTAAATCCCAATCAAGAGTTATCTAAAAATCCATATCTAAAAATAATATTAAGTTATTTTCGCCGGAACTTTGGCAATATAAATAACTAATCTCCTAAATCATACAAACCTAAAAGTACTTCCGCACTTCAACCAAACACTCAACCAATACACCCTTACAAAGCTGATAACAAAAAACCCTCTATTCTTCACCACTTCTCAAACCCGGAATCAACTCGGCGCGAAAGTGCAGAGTCAGCGCGCAAAATAAAAAAGCTACATACCCCCCACCTCGAAACGCACTTTCTACGCGGGTCCATCGTTAAAATACAAGCCCCTCAGTCGCGTCTTGTGTTATGCGACTCGAAAGAACGAGAGAAAGAACATATACATACAGAGCATTCGATATACGGAGATACTTCGCTATCTCTTGTTGTTCTTCTTTTTAATCGCTGCGCTTTCGTTCCGCGGAGCTGTGTTACACGTCATTCGCGTTTCCCCAGTTTTTACGCTGGATGACGAAAAAGACAGTTGCGTGGGTCGTCAAAAAATATGAGATAGCGGGAGATTTTTAATCGTTAATTTTTATATTATTTTCCGCGGTTGATTTGTGGATTTTGATAACCGGCGAGACGTTAATTTAAGCTTGAGTTTTAATGCCATCCTCGCTCGTATCTGTAGGGAGAAGCGAGTTTCATTTGATTTTAATTACGTATGAATATACATATTGAAAAACCGGTTGCGCTTGATGTTATTAAAAATATATCCACTGAAATTACAGCCTCGAGACTGAAAAATAATACAAAATTTGTTGCCCATCAATTGCAATTTACCGCTCAGAATCTATCCTCCTCGAGGCTTGACGATTGAAAGTCAGAGCGATCGCTGCTAACTCAGTAATTCCTCAATTTTCACAGCTGCACTCTGAATAAATGTGAGTTACGCAACGATAGGACAGACAGCTTTCCTTCTACTCTGTAATAGAGCCGGCGATTTTTACCTTACGACTACTTGTCGAGCGGTCATATTGCATAATTTTCGAACACCTTCGTGGAATTGCGGATAAATTTTCGCGAAAGCCAGTTTGTTTAATTGTTATTGACCTGAATTATACCAGCCTCTTCGATTTACGTTTAATTATTAAAATTTACGTGGCCGAGTGAATAAGAAAACCGAAGGACAATGTAACTCTAGGCAATGAAATTAATGGTCTGACCTTTCTGTAACTCTAGGTACACACGCAGGCTGCGTGCGACGCAGCTTGGATAATAAAATCCAAGAAGCAATTTACAATAAACATTTCGATAAAAGTGCACTTTTTTACGCTTCCACAAATGATAAAAAGAAAACGATCCTCGCTTCAATCATCGAGAGCCACAATGACGCTACGCACACATGTCAGCGTCCCGCCTACTTTTCTTCGATTTTTTTTTCAACGCACTGCCTCGCCGACAACTATACAAGTATTTCGTGTCGCACGTGCGTGCATGTATGCGTGTACATTTTCCATATATTTTTAGATCCACTAGTGGAGTGTGCCTGGGATGCTTATACCAGATCAGAATAAATTCGCGCCTTGCAGAAGTATCTACAGGGTGAACGCTCGCTTTATTTTCGATGAGACGGAAAATAAAGGCGGGGGTGTGTATTATCTCTCGCTGCCGGCCGTCCGACGCGCCGGTATTTTCATTATAAATATTAACTCGGCCGGCGAAAGGTACTTCCGCTCTCTAAATTTCGCCAAATTTCCGAGCTGTCGAGTGAACCAAGAGACAAGTAACCCATTCCCGGTTCATTTGAATTCTTTTTACCAGTCTATATAAAAATTTAACTATCGGCAAGCGTTAACCAGATATGAATATTCATGCCTCTTTACAAAATACTTATTCTTACACCCACGTTTAGAGTTACAACGACAAAAGCGCGCTATTAAAACCTTTTCACGCAGAAAACACCTTCGCGCTCACGTAACGTCGTCGTGGAAAATTGAAGTATCGAGCGCAACTAGTTTACACACTGCACGTGTGGCTTCACGAGAACTTTGTTCCCTTCTTTGTTTGGCGCAGAGAGAGTAAAAAAGGCCGGCTGTTTGCTCTCTCCGCGCGACGAGACCTTGAACGGCGCGAGGGCCTCTTCCGCCGATTTTTGGCCGCGCTTTATACAGGGTGGTGCAGAAAAATTGGTTTTGCGAAACGAGATGTTGGGATTGGTATGGTGGAGATGGGATTTTGCGTAATTTTTATATCTAGTAGGAAAAATTGCGCGGTGAATTACGGAGAGATGTGCAGGTGGGAAAGTTTTATTTTTCAAAGAAAATCGAGTTTTCCCGCGTACGTAGGAATTTTCCTTTTCGCGTCTTGGGCGTGAGTGGCGCCTGCTTGAGATGTTATTTTTAGATGCCGGTGCCCTTAGATGCTTTGTAATTATATCGTGGAGTATGGTTGGCTAGTGCGTTGGTGTGTGGTATGATAGATTGTTTTTTAAGTTGTTGAATAAATAATGATTAAGAATATTTATGGCTCTAAGATAAACATTATTCATATATTAATTAAAAGATTAATTATTTAAAGAAAATAAAATTATAATTGATGCTACTTAGTAGAATTAAGCTGTAACTATTGAAAGCCATATAGAAAAACAATGACTTGTAAAAATATCTGGATAATTTATCAGAAGCCAGCACCCGCATTTCCACGTCACTCACACGTGAATTCTAATACTTCGTGTAATTTTTAATCGCGCAGAACTTTCAAATAAATTTGATAACGCGACTATACAGTATCTATCGCTTGCGTAAAAAGTAACAAAATATTACACATCATTGAATAAAAAACTTTAGCCGTTAGATATTTCGTCGAAAATTATAAATTCAAAGTTTGCAACATGCAGAATATTTTGTGGGTCGTTAACATTATTAAAATCCGTTAATTGGAAGCCTATTTACGTTTTAAAAATTTTATCCTAATTAATACATTTCGGTACTATACTACTCTGAATTATTACATCACTGATTCTTATTCTGTATTCTAACTCGACCAATTCTCATCAAATATATTATGAAAATCAAAATTCAATTGTATATCGACACTTTCAGGCGAAGAAAAACGGGATTCAAAAATGGCTAAATTTAAACCCATGTTTTGATGGTTTAAGATTGCTTCATGAAACTCCAGGTATATCTACATACATTTGAAGTGCTATATACCATTTATATATACTTATAGTTAATTAAATTAATTATATCTTGCCGAAAAATATGTTTGATTTTAGCCATTTTTTGAATCCCGTTTTTCTTCGTCTAAAGCGTCAATATAAACTTTTTAAAAAAAGTCTTAACCCGCGTGTAATAGCTACATCTACCATAACAATTCTAATTAACCTCCTCTTCCATATATTCCAGCAGCCCTATGCCGAACAATGAGCCCAGCCAACCCTATCACCGTCTTCCTGGTGCTGACGGCCATCTCAGCCCTGGCTGGGTCAGCTAACGGCTGCAGTGCCGATCGGCCGATCATCACTTCCGACGTCGTCATCACCTGCGCCAGGAAATCCAACAACCGCATCGATGTCCAGATCAACTGCAAGACCAGGCAAGCCTGGTCCAGCTTGCCGCCAGCCAAACTCCAGCTGGACGAGGATGTGCTGGTCGTCATCCGTAACTGCAGCTTCCACGAGGGCCTCAGCCTGCTTAATGCGACGAAGGAGCTGGGTCTGGTCAGCGTCAGGGATCTCAAATTCGAAGACGCGCTGGGCAACCTGAGCAGGGAGCATCTCAAGGGATTCAAGCTGAAGTCGCTGGAATTTTTGAATATCGATGGTGGAGAGCTGCCCGCTGATCTTCTTTATGACATCGGAAGCCTGAGGCAACTGTTCATCGTGAACGCGACGCTGAAGCTGATACCTGAGGATTTCTTCAAGAGATCGGCGAATCTTTCTTATCTGGAGATCGTCGACAACCAGCTGGGCAAGCTGAATCGCAACGACCTGGCGGGTCTGGCCAATATTACACAACTACTGCTATTCAACAATGAACTCGTGGAGATCGAGTCCGGCACTTTCGATCACCTCACCAAGCTGACACTTCTCGAGCTCAGCCTGAACAGGCTGAAGACTCTGCCTCAAGGCCTGTTCAGCAAACTGGTCCAAATGGAAGTGCTGAACCTGAACCTAAACGAACTAGACTATGTACCTGATGATCTACTGCGCATTGAAGACAGTAAGCTGAAGCGGGTCAGGTTAAGCCACAATTCAGGTGCGCTAGTTACACTGCCCAGCGGATTCCTTGGTAACCTTAGTAACCTTCTGTACGCCGAGCTGATGAACAACAACTTCACCAGTTTGCCGGAAGACGTCTTTATGGGTACCAACTCGTTGAGGGAGCTCAATCTGAGTCACAACTGTCTGAACAGCCTGCCGCCAAAAATCTTCGAGAGCACGAGGAAGCTGATGGTGCTGCACCTGTCGAACAATTCGCTCGAGTCGCTGCCAGCAGGTGTTTTTCAGAATGCCAATCTCAAGCAGCTGTACCTGGATTACAATCGGCTTACCATTTTATCATCGTGAGTCAGTAAAGACTTTATAATGTTAATTATTTTTGTGAAATAAATTTTACAAATTTCGCAAAATATATGTTCTTAACCGTGTTACGAGCTATAAAGAATTTTGTGTTTTAAAAATAGTGCATAACTTCGAATTTTTATGCGCATAATAATAAAAGCAACTTTAGCCACACGGGATCAAGCTTATGCACCCTCATATGACCAACACAATATTCGCTGCATTACGTCCGTTATAGCAGAAATAATTTTTAACTTAAACATAAAAACGCACTTTTCGTGCATAAAAAACAAATAAAAAATCGATTTTTTTTTACGCCGAGGAAGAAAGTACTTGTCCTTACTTTATATCGGGCGAAAAGTTCTGTTCCTGCCAAAATTTGAAAATAATTAAAATTTATAAATTAAAGCATTTAAAATTCTTTTTGAATCTTGAAAATTTTTTTAAATATATGCAAAAATAGAAAAGTCTTAAATTTTGAAAAAATTTGGTAATTTCAAATATGTTTGAAAATTTTGTAATTATTTAAAAACGTTTAATATCAATTAATATACACTGTAAAGTCTTCAAGTTCCCATTTTTTAAGTTATATATGTAAAGGGTGCTAAAAAATCCTCGCTAGTAAAAGCTAACTCTCTATTCCTTATTGAGCAAGTTTTTATTTATCAAGTTATTGTTATATTTTCTGCAGGAACAGTTTAACTGGATTGGCTAATCTCAAGAAAATGGACGTTTCTCATAACAACCTGACGCACATTTTCGCTGGATCAGAGTGTGAGCATCTGCGTAAATTAGAGTTCATTAATCTGTCTTACAACGAACTCGTCTTTGGGAGTGTCCCACCTTATTCATTTTTATCGTCATTGCTGAACTGCGTCCATTTGATAGAGTTAGACTTGTCCTACAACCAAGTGCCATTTCTTTACAATGACTGGCAATATGACACACAGTTAAGAAAGATCGATTTAGAAGGCAATAATGTCACTGGTTTGGATGTAAGAAATCATCTTTCGATCCTTAAAATAACCATATAATTATTTACATAAGTTTGATCATGACAAATATTTTATTTTATTTTTTCAGGCTATAGGCATCTCACTATTACAAGTGAATGGAAGGCTCAATCTGCGCAATAACCAAATATCCACTATCGACTTATCGGGTCTCCAAAAAGTGGTCGATGATTTTGTACGCGACAATCAGTCATTGAAGAAAAACTGCACGATCAAGCTAGATAACAATCCACTCCACTGCGACTGCAAACTCGTCGACTTCTTTCGTTACGTTGAGAACCGAATGAACGACGACGTCTACAATTACGTGCATCTTGAGACAGGCAACCTTCGATGCGCCACGCCTGCCCAGTTCGCGAATCTACCCATCAACAAAGTTCGCTCAGAGCAGCTCAGCTGTCTGGTTCAGTCGAGTGAGCCAGGCGATGCCTGTAACGAGACCTGCATCTGCAGGGACTACCCAGCCAAGCAGCTACTGTCGGTCAACTGTTCCCGCAAGAACCTGACAAGTGTGCCAGAGTTCATCGATAATGCGAACAATCGATCGATTGAGCTCGATCTGAGCGGCAACATGCTGCGTGAGACTCCGGCGCTGAATAACTCGTATCTTCTGAACGTTACCTCGTTAGACCTGTCCAATAATAATATCTCCACAGTTTCACTTGAGATCTTTTCCAAGCGGTTGCGAAAGCTTAAGCTCCACGGCAATCGGATCTCGCGACTGAGCGCCAAAGTTTTAACGCATTTATCTGAGGAGACTGGTCTGAGCAACCTTACGCTGCACGATAACCGTTGGAACTGCGATTGCGAAGCAGGAGACTTTCTCAGCGTTGTTCAGAAGAAACAGCGAACTATTCCAGCGTTGCACGAGGTTAGGTGTTACGGCACGAATAGAAAACTAGCTACTTTGACATCGAACGAACTGTGCCGTGATAAAGTGGCGTTGATCGTCTCTCTAAGTTTGACGGTTGCCTTCATCGGGTTAGTTCTGGGTGTACTGGCGGCTGCTTACTACAAGCATCAAAAGGAGATTAAGATATGGCTCTTCTCGAAACAGTGGTGTCTCTGGTTCGTGACGGAAGATGAATTGGATAGAGATAAGCAGTATGACGCGTTCATTAGTTATTCGCACAAAGATGAAGATTTCGTGGATAAAGAAATTGTAGCAAAGCTGGAGGAAGGACCGAGGCCGTACAAGCTTTGCTTGCATTATCGGGATTGGCTAGCTGGTAAGTTTTTTCAACGGTTCTTTTACTAATTTTTGAAAAGATGTATATTTATAAGTGCTATCATCTTTGTAGGCGAGTGGATACCGGCACAAATTGCTCGTTCAGTCAATGACTCGAGAAGAACGATAGTCGTACTATCACCAAACTTTATCGAAAGCGAGTGGGGAAGAATGGAGTTCCGTACTGCACATTGTCAGGTAAAATAATTGACTTTAAATCTACCTTATTAATTGAATTAATTATTAATATTACCGAAAAGACGAAATACTTACATAAATCGTTAACTCCATAGGCGTTAAGCGAAGGCAGAGCTCGAGTGATAGTCATCCTTTATGGCGACATCGGTAATACGGACGATCTGGATCCAGAACTGAAAGCCTACCTCAGCATGAATACCTACGTCAAGTGGGGTGATCCTTGGTTCTGGGACAAGCTGAGATATGCTCTGCCGCACAGGTTTGAGACGTCAAGGCGCAGGACGCGCAATGCGCGTATCATAGAAAATCATTTAACGCAGCTGCCGATGAACAATCACAACGGTCATGAAGGCAACGTTAAAGCTGAAATCATACCAATGCCGAAGATCACTGCCAATAATGATTCAGCCAAGCTACTCGACTCTAAAGCCGATGACGGTCGGGGTGTCTCCGTGTGTTAGAGGCTGGCAAGTTTTGTCGAATATATTCTTGCCCATAGTGCTCCATAAAAAAAGACAATGTTTCAAGAAAATTGCATTTTTAGCTTAGATAGTAGTTTTTTTCAAGATGAAATTTTACAGGTACTTCTAGAATTTTTCATTTTTTGTGAATTATATAAAAAGAATGAAATAAATTAACAGACAGTTCTGTTGATCTACTTCAAACTAATCTCTTATTACTTAAGTAAACGTTCAAGGATCTTATTAGTTCTTCTTTTCAAAATTTATTCAGTTCAGTAATAAAAATTTAAGCACACATAAAGGAATCAAGATTACTCAATTAATCTTAATTCTTTCATGTTTGCTTAAATTTTTATCACTGAATATATCTTGAAATAGAGGACTAATAAGATCATTGAAACATGTCCACTTAAGTAATAAAAGATAGGTTTGAAGAAAATCAACAGTTAATTTCATTTATTAAATAACAAATCATTTATCAAACTATAGATTTTTTACTTCTATTAATTATAAAAATGCTCTGAACTAGTTTTACAGTATTCACCTAAATGTTTTGAATAATTGCATAAGATAAGAAGAGTCAGGGACATAGTAGCATACTTATATCGGTTAAAGATTTTTTAATTTTAATTCTTGAATTTTATTATTAAGATATTTTTTGTATATTCCTTTTATTTAATGAATTCGATTAAGATTTTATTATAAATAAATCTTTTAAAGATCTTATTTCTAGATTTTACAAATCTATAGAAATGATTTTGCTATCATTTTATAAAATGACTTTTTATTAAAAATACGAAGCATTTCGTAAATTAGAAATTTTATGCCATACATTTTCATAAAACATAGTAAGAACTTATTTAATATGTTCATAATATAAATTCAGTAATAACCTTATGTACAATATAAAAAATCTAGTTTTTAAGATATATTTAAAAATGTAATATAATAAATGTAGGATTATTTTTTTAAATATCAACCCAGTAAATTGTATATTATAACTTTATTATCAGCTTCAATATTTGAACAAATATTAAGATATCTTGTTTTATATACTATCAAAATCACAAATCTTATTCATAATTTTATACAATTATAAAAATAAAATTATTATCGTTCTATGCTGAAAGTTACTTATAATAAGATAATTTGTTTGCATTGTACCAATAAGAGATTAAAAACATTGCAGTATGCATGGAAGAATAAAAGATATTTCATATAAATTTTGTCAAATATTATAATTGGATAAATATTAAGTCTAATTGATATCTTACTATTCTTAAATCATAAATGGTCCAGTAGCAATTTTTTAGTTTAGTGTTAATATTTTTTAACGTAACTATGTGCGTGTTCATATGAAATGTATAAGTTCTGAAAAAGTTATTTTTTACTAAATAAATTTATAATGGTATTCAAACAAAAATAAATTCAAATATATAGATTTTAAAAAATTAGATATTTTTTTAAACTTTTAAAATTGTTTTGGATTTCTGAGATTTTAGAATATTATTTTAGAATATCAAATTATTAGACTAATATGAAAATTGTATTATAGCGTTTACGACTGTTTAATTTTATAAGAAATTGTCATCAAAAGTACTAAGATTATTGTAATCGTTTCATAGGAAGCTCTATGAATTTATTTTATAAATAATTGTAAATAATTTTTCTTGTATATAAGTGTACGAGCGTAAATTTTTGTGTACAAGTTTTTTTACAAATGTGTTATATTTAAGAATAAATCAAAGAGATCACTGTGATATAATATTGAATCATGGTGTTCGAAATTCTTTAGAAAATCCGTGTAATAAAATAGATTATAGAATAATTAGTTCAAAAATAGTATTTTAAAATAAAAAGCATATTAAATGACATTATATAACCAAACGGATTTTTCTTGCATCTTATACTCAATAGTTATAATTCTATAAATTATTTACTTCCTTAAGTACATTTATTATTTTTCTATGGATCAACTAGATTCACACAGTAAAGTGCATTTTTCTACTAAAATGTAATGTGTATGTACATACGTACAATCTGAATAAAATAAAATTTTTTTTCTTTGGTGATATTAATTATTCTATTAATTACAAACATATTAGCACAGCGATTGACATTAAATAGTGCAGTTGAAATTAAAACTTTTTTTATTAAAATAGTCTATTTTAACACTTAAATATAATATCAATATATATTTTCTTAGTTAGGCCTACTATTAATAAATGCATTTCAGTAAGAAAATTCATTCAATAAGAAAACATAATACAAATAAGCAGTGAAGTCTATTGTAAACTCTTTTATAATTATTAAACTATTTTATGAAAAAATGAAAATGAAGAGTCTTTATGAACGTTTAATTTTAGATTAGACTCATTGATAAATAAATAATTACACATTCTTTACAGAAAAATATTCTCTGTAGAGGTTCAAATCTGTATCAATCTGTACATTTCGACCATACTTATACAAAGTTTCACTCTTTAAGGCGCTTTTTTTTTAAGTTTATCAAGTACAATAAAAATCACGAGCATGAAAGAGCTTTAGTTTTATAGAAATTAGTTATTATATTGTAGAAGAAAATGACTAGGCGTCTAGAAGTTCGTCATCACTATCTGATTCGATCACAGTTGGATCAGAAGCATTTAAGAGTAAGTGAACTTCTTCCACAGTATTCACCTGTAATCATTCAAATACATTGTTATTATTCAATTATTAAAAGCAAAAATAAGTGTTTATGGTTATAAAAAATTCAATAAAGACGGGTGAAGAAAAAACAATAACTTATTTTAAAAGAATTTTTATTTTCAAAATTATGCTTTTTTATGTCTTTTTATACAAATAAATGAAAAATACATCAATTTTTACTTTTTATTTGCAAAATAGAGAAAAATATTTCAGAAATATGAATATCAAATTTCTTATAATCAAAAACAATCAAACGATTTGTAGGCATAAAGTTTTACTTTTTGGTTAGTATAATATTTTTAATATTTTGTTTTTTCTTTTTTTTTTTCAATAAATTTTTAAAAAATTATAATTTAATTTTTACATTTCTTACATAACAAGTATTTAGAATGTATCATTTTTACATCAATATAAAGCTTAATTTCGTTTTATACATAGTAGTTATTATTCTTTATAAATTACATATAAAATAATATAATTATCAAACTTTGGTGGAAGACCATGTAAGTAGAAAACATTTTATGTAATACTTTTATAAGGAACTTTCATTTTTAACAATTTATAAAAATCCATATTTTTGTAATATAAGCATTTTAAATATCAATTTTTACATTTTATACTAATAGGTGTAAAACCATTACGTACGAGATAATGAGCGCTTGTGGATGATTTTATATAAAAATTGTATTTACCATTAATATTATAATGAAAAAATATTTTAAGAATATCGCAAATTTTACCTTGTTTAAGGTATTAAACTAGATTTTAATGAAGACTTAATAATAAAATGATTATGAACGAAGCACATCAATAACGTTTGCAAAATGTGTGGGGACATACCCGAGAATACTTTACACGATCACAATTTCTCGCAGTCGAATTGGAAATCATTTCTACAAGTCGCGATCTTCTTGTAGAGTTTTGAAGATAACAAATGCCTACTAATATCCCGAAAATCAAAACTACAATGCCAGTTATTTCAACACCTAGAAAAAATAACATTATTATTATTTGTTTAATATGTTGTTTACAGTTTGATATTATAAAATTAATTATGTAATACCATTTAATACTTTAGATTCAACAGGAGCTACAGTAGCTTTTGACATATTGATAACTTCCGTAGTAGAAGATGAAAGTTTCTGTTGGTCAACTGAATATTTACATATTTTACTTGTATACCATTCAAACTCTACGTAGCACGAATCTTCCTGGAAATAAAAAAAGATTTTTATACTTAAAAAGTAAGAAGCTAATGCAATATTTGCCGAAAAAATATTTACGTTAAGTATAGTTGGTGTAGTAGTGGTAGACCATTCATTACATATAATTGTAAAGCGTGCATGAGCAAAAGAATCACCACATTTGCTTCCATTAATATATTGAAGAATAACTGAATTGGTGGTATAATCAGAAAGGACACTTGCTTTAGTTCCATAGTTCATCTTGTCATCACAAATAAAAGCACCATTACAATGCTTTTTACTTTCACAAAAAGAGATGTCATAAGTTTTAGAATTTTTTGCCTGTAATTTTTTAAAAGTAAACTAGCTATAAAAATATGTATAAACTAAGTTAAATTTTCAAATAAATAAAGTACTTACAGAATGCACTGATAAACTTCCACTAGATAATACTGACAAATTTCTGTAGTCACCAAATGCATTACTTATAGAACAGTTTTTGTTCAAGTTATCATCAATATATCCACAAACCAGACTTGTTTTCCAGTTAAAGTAGTAGGTACAATCATTGTATTTATTAAATTCTGGGTTGCCCTACAACATCGGTTAGAACGCGTTTTTTTTAATTCAGCTTATAATTATTAAGTTGCACATAATATAAAAAATATTTTTACCTTTTCTTTATTAACATCACACAAAAATGAAATGCTAGATTCAATTCTTCTTTGTTTGTTCTCTTCGCAAATCGAACCATTACGATATATTAGAACTGCACTTTGATCAGATGACAGAATAGGACCCTCGTCTGGTATTCCTAAGTTCTAGAGAAAAATATTTTTTTTAATTTTCATTCCGAAAAATTCTTCTTTACATAAACGGATAATTATAATTACGACTTACGATTGCATTTGTTTTTTTACCGTTGACAATAGTTGTTTTACAGATGGCTGCTTGCTCATCACAATACAACCCATCTTTAAACAGAGGACGGCAAACATTTATACTATATTCCGTGTTGTCAGATTGTATCACATAATTGCTTAAGTGACGAATTAACGGTTCAAACGTAATTTTATTATTGTAAGTTCCACAGGTTTTTATCTAAAATCATAAATTTACAAATTGAAAAAAAATTAAATTTTATTAAACAGTTTACGTGATTAATGATTTTCTAAATACCCCTTTATCGCAGACAAGTTTGGTACTTATTTTAATTACGTCATAACAAATATCAGACACTTCAATCTCAGAATCATCTGGACCACAGTAGAATTCAATTATTGTATATCGTTGTTGATTATGTTGATAATAGCACAAGTCACCATTTGTATAATTCAAATAAGGACCACTTTCTTTCCACATAAGATTGGAATTTGCCATTCCACCTGATATATTATGATGAAATTTACATGCACCTGTGCAATTAAAAAACCAAATAAATTAATTAATAATGCTCAATAAATAAAGAATTAAATAGTTAACCGAAAATATCCAACTCACCCGAACCATTTTTACATGATGTGTTAGTTACAATGCCACATATAGCAAACTTGTATACTTCATTCATTACGCCAAATGGTTTAACGCTAAATTCCTTATTTTTTAAAGATGTTAAATCATATACTTGTCCAGTAATTGGATGACTTACAGTACATGTATCTGTAGATGCTTTTTTTAAGCTTTTATCATGCAACGCTTTTTCACTGCAAGCTGATGCAGTTGTCCAAGTCAAGTTGTAATGACAATTTTCTGAGCCTCCTATATATTTAGGCAATGTTCCCTTTATTGATACAAACAAGAATTTATTTTTATTAATATAATTTTAATGAATAATTCTATTAATACTAATAAGTTACTAGATACATTTTCTTTTTATATAATTAATTTTGTGCTTTAAATATAAAGGTTAAAACATCATTAAAATTTTACTTACAATAGCATCTAAATCACAAATAAATGTAATTGTTGTTTTTATGTTTTTTGGGGCTCCTTCAAAATTATGATTACATATAGCTCCATCAGTATAAGTCAGTAACAAACTACCATCTTTAGGATTGTATTTTAGATTTTCCGTAAGTTCACCTAAATTTATACTTATGAAATATAAAAAAATTAATTAATTAATTTTACAAATCTTTTTATCTATAAATATTTATAAAAATTACCTTTGATTGGTACTATGATCAATCAAGCATGCTGCGTTATTTGATTTACATGAATTTGGTCGAAATAAAATAGAATGACAGATATTCAATATCAAACTATATTTATAGGTGTTATTTATAAAAATTTCATAATTGTCTGACAGATTAGTTAGTTGAGTGAGATCATAGTGATCAGATTTATCATCTACAGTACAATTAATTTGTTTTCGGGGTGTACATGCTGCCTCTGTTCTCCAGTTTATGTTGAAGTGACAATCATTTGTTTCCTTAAAAAATAATAAATAATTATAAATTTGCATAAATTTGTTTAAGGTACACGGTTAAAAACACGCGTGTAGTCTGTTAACATTTTTTGCCTGTTACTAAATTATCTGTTAAATTAACAGACAAAACCTATCAATTTATATATGTATGTTCAATGCCTTACAGATTTGTCTGTTAAAAGTAACAGACTTTCTGTCTGTAATTCATTTTTAAGACTTGTCTGTTAATATTTCTAACCGTGTAGTAATTAATAATATTTAGTAATTATTGAAATTTGAATTATTTTCAAATTATTTAATAATAATGTTTTTTAAATTTAACAATTCCGAAAATTGAATAAAATTTATAAATAAATAAGTATTTTATTTCTTACATGTGCATATAACTCCATGCCACTTCCATCTTTAACAGCAAAATCACATGTCATTTTCACATTTACTGTATATTTTTTATTTTTATCACATTGATCACCGGTATATTTAAAAGTGATCTCTCCAAATACTGCTGACACTTCCGGTGGCTCCAATCCTATAAATTAAATTTTACGTTAGAAACAATTCTTTATTTTGTGAAATAATACTTCATTATTCAAAACAATTCACACCCAATCCAACATCTTTTCCATGATCGGACAAGCAAATTGAATAACCGGGCAAATCATTACACGGTTTCTTCAACGGAGCACATAGCTGTATTCTCAAGATAACACCTTGGTCGTGAGAAATGGTATAATCATCATTCGGATTCGTGAGCTTCGTAAAATCAAACTCCTGCGAGAATTTCGGCTCTCTGACGATACAATAATGCTTCTGCAAAAAACGCAAACCAACGAAAACTGTCATTCCACCCCTACACTATAAAAAGAAACCTAAAAACACGTCAACTCACCGCATGCCGGATGAATATCGCCTCCAACAGACTCGGACCCAGAACGGCCAAAACGATAATTAACGCACGCATCTTGCCAGACTGCACATTAAATTTTCTCTCCGCATGAAGTCACCGGATGCCGCTGCTCTTAGCAACATCGACAGGCGTTGACTTACGTATACTCTGCAAAAAATTATCAAATCGTAACTGCGCTTCTCTTATCTATACCTTTCCGCCTCGTTTTTCTCCTACAGTTCGTCCCTTCACTCACCGTGCATGTGTATGAACTTCCGAGCCCTACAGCTCTCAATTGCCTGATCTCACTCTTGAATTATGAATGGATCTATTTATGAAATTCAGTCTCCCATTAAATGACTATGCACACTGCTGTGGCTCATGCGAATGCGCAAACGCAGTTCCGATACCACCCGAGATTATGTGTTTACTTCTCCGAAATCGGAGCCCGCGCGAGTGATAAACAAATAAGCAGGTTTACGTGGATATTCCGCTAAAGCCGTCTGCACTCGCGGCGACTATACACCTGCAGCGACTTTGGCTATTCGCTTATCGGCAGTATATATACACTCTTACGCATAAGAACTGACTGGCTAAGCTTGGCTTATCTCGTTCTACTTTGTTTAGAGCCGGCGGAAACAAATGCGCAGGCAGGCTGGCTTGTTTTGACTTTTGTTTTCGGAGAATTGGGGGGTGTGAAAAGAAGTAGCCTTGGCGCGCATGGATGCATTTTTATTTTTACTGGCCGCCTAGCCTTACCCGACCTCGCCATAACCTTACGCGATTTCGAACGCCGGATTCGGCGGACTCGCGGTTTCGAAAATGTTGGATTAATGATTTTAAGCTGAACTTTTGGAATAATGGAGGAATTGACGATCGTGGAGGTGGTTTTGGTGCTGAAGCCGCTGTGCGACTCTTTTATGAATGAGCCTAGCGCGGAGAAAGCGGAGGAAATTGCTGCTTTGGTGGATAGAACGTCGGGCACGATTGTTCAGAAAATTTGCGAAAATGTATTGTATCCTATAACGTTTAATTTAAAAAAGAACACACTGAGGTAAATTGTTGTACGATATGTATTTGTTATTTGCTTAAAGTTTTTAAAGTGTTTTTTTTTGCAGCAAAGATGAAAATTTAAAGTTAATTAAAACTATTCGAACTATAATACGAAGGATAAGAGTTGAGAATGCAAAATTGTTTTTCGAACTGTATCACTGCTTACGAACTCAAATATGTCAGCAAGAGAATTCTATGGAACGTAAGTCTCTTGTTGCCTTGAGAATCTTGCATTTTGTGTGATAATTCATATGTAAAATTTTTAGTTATAGAAACACATGAAGAATTGAAGGAAGCTGTGGTTTTATGTTTTAAGGATTTAATAAAAAATACTTCAATTAGTATTATTGAATCATTTTATACAAGACAATATGCCAGTTTATTAAGCCATAGTATTTACTTGTGTATTAAAATTGCAAGATTAGAGAAATCCACATCTTTAAGGTATAATACATATAATTTTTAATTATATGTAATAAAATATAATCAAATGTTATATAATTGAAAATATTGTAGATTGCATGCCATAGAAGCTGTAATGACTTTATTGCAAGTACATGATGAGGCTGACACGCAAGATGTAGTTTTGCGCAATCAAATAGCCGATGTTATTATGTTATATTTACCTGGAGTAGGAGGTGGCTTATTGGAAGTTGCACTTGGTAGTGATATTCAAAATCACAAAATTACAATGGTAATTCAAACAAACAATATGTAATAATAATATACTGTACTAAAAGTATTTTAGAACATAGCTTTTCTAGATTGTTAAATTTATTTTTAATTAAATTTTAACATTATAATATTGTAGATGGCAATTAAAGCATGGAGTAGAGCAATGGCTCTTGTAATGCAAGATTTACCTCAAGAAGAAAATACTACAGTGCCTTCACTTCAAATAGAAAATATTATAAAAACAAAAGATTCTAGTGATCTGGAGAAAATGAAAGATGTATTGAAAACTGCTAAAAGAACACCAGAATGGTATTCTGCAGTATCTGAAAAATTTAAAACAATTTTTACAGAATTAGACACATTAACAAAGCATTCACATTTTAAAGTTCGAAGAGAACTTGTTGAAGGAGTTAGTCTTTTACTGATAAATTGTTCAAGGTAACAAGTTTTATTATTTTTTTGTAGTGATATTCGTATTTCTGATGATTCTTTATATTTATAGAAATATGAAACCTTGTTTTCAAATACTCCTGGAGATTTTAATAACGTTGACAGAAGATGAAAATAGTCAAGTTGCAGAAGAAGCATCACAAGCTTTGTTAAAAATTCAAGATAAATGTATCCAAGATAAAAATATGAAGTCTGCCGTAGAGATGTTAGAAGAAAATTTATATGACCTTTTGACTAAAATGCCAAGAATCATTAGGACTTCCAGTACTGCATTTATTATTATAATAATCATAATAAATTGATTAGCACTTATAATTATTTACTATTTTATTAATTTATAGGTGAATCTTTACAATTGGTCTGGCTAAATAGACTTGCTGGATATTTAAAAATTCTTGGTAAACAAAGATTATCTCGAATTTTACTTTCAACAGCCCATTTACGGAAGTTACTATTAACACTTGTGTACATTGGTGAACTAGATTGCAGTGATGTATCTTTATTAGAAGATGTTACAGCAATAAGTAAATTTTATTTGAAATAATTTTTTAATCATAACTGTTCATTTCATAAAATTTAATAAAAAAGTTATTTTTTGTTTTTATTTTTTAGACTTTGAAGAGACAGCATACCATGGAGCTTCTCGTTCCTGGAAACAATTCAAATTTTTATTTGACTCTGTAACTGTAGAAAAATTGTATAGTATTTTTAGAATTCTTGGAGAGTTTGGAGATCACAAAATGCTAGTTGATAGTATATTAAAAATGACCCATGATGTACCGAAATTCAAAAAAGAATTAACTCTAATGTTAAATACAATATTAGAAGGTACATTTTATATAAGAAATACAATATTTTAATTAATAATATAAAATTAATTGATTGAACCTATGCATTCTTAACTAGTTCCCACTGATTCCACGATACAAATGCCAATATTCAGGCAAGTTGTTGAACACTACATTGCTGCAGATTACTGGGATTTACCTATTAAAGTATCAGATCAAGTTACCCTTCAAATAGCACAGAATAATATTGTTCAGTGTTGTCTTCTCCTTGAAGGTCTTGGAGTAATAGCCAAAGTTTTAGAAGATGATTTTCAGTACTTTCTTTTAAAAACATTGTATTTAATAATTGAAAGGGCAGGTAATTTACAATTACATAATATTACTTTAATACAATTTAGAAGCACATGTGAAATTCTTAGAAAATGCATTTGAATTTTTAGGAAGTGAACATAGTTTAGTACGTATTATTGGACTTGAAACTCTCGAGATTATTGCAAAATCTCAAAAGCTCAATACAATAGGTGACTTATTTCGAGACAATGTTGACTACATATCATACCATGTAACTGTGAAGCTTCGGCGAGTAGAAAGAAATCCAGGAGTATTAGATGTAGTAGGAGTTGTGACTAATTACAGTACAATGGATTTTCTTCCGCATCTAAAAGATGTTGTGGATGATTTACTTCTACAATCTGGTTCTAACATTCAAAAACGCAACGCTCAATCATTTTTGAAAGTATTCTATGCATTTGTAGTATGCGTTAAACGATTAACCCAAAATAATAATTTTAAAGAAAATGAAAAATATTTTGAGAAATTAAGAGCTTGCAAACCAGCAGAAATTATCGTAAACAATTTTTTAGAATATTACAAAGCTAGAAAAGATTCGCAAATGTTTGAAAGTAATGAAGAAAACGATGATGAAGACAATTTATTTAATACTCTTAAAAGTAACAATAAAGAACAGTCTAACTTAGAATATGAAAATTTAGGAAGTCAGGAAGAAGGTACTTTCTAATTATATCTATAAATACCAATAATATAGCAGTTTATTTAAATTTTTTTATATCTTATAGATAAAAAAGAAAAAAATCCTTATTTTGTTAACATGGTCAAAAATATTATGAAGAGATGTTTGCATTTTTTACCGTCGTTAATTTTTGCTGAATCATCTTTAGCAATGTCAACATTAAAGGAAGGTGCTTTAATATTAAAAGAATGGGAAAATGAATTATTACCTATTGTACACGAAATTTGGCATCCACTAGTTGACAGATTTCAGAACTCAAATCCACTTGTCATTAATCAAGCATGGCAATTATTATGTTGTCTTGCACACGTGTCTCAAGATTTCATTCGTTCAAGAACATTAAAGTATATTTTTTATTTTTTTACAATATCAATTCCTCTTTAATAATCTAATGCATTAATTGCTTACATTATATTTAGGCAAATATTACCAGCTCTTTCAAATTTTTTAAATAAGTCTTCTAAAGAGAGTTTTAAAAAAGATTCAGGAAGCACTTACAAATATACTCAAATATTTAAATTGCAGAAAGAAATTTTATCTCAATTAGGAAGTATTGTAAAAAACTTAAAATTACTTGAAAGAGATACCTGGAAAATTTTAGATATAACTGAGCCCTATCTGGATAATTTTCAAAATCCAGAACTTCAGGTATTTATAAGTGTTAACTACTAAACTAATGATATTTTCCAAAAAAAGCAAAAATAAAAAATTCTGAATAATAATTTTAATAATTTTTTTGCTAGGATCAGTGTGTAAATATGTATAGAGAAATATCAGAATATAATACAGATATTGTTTGGATTAAGTGTATAGACATTTGGAATCGAAATGTTGAAATTGTAGTACATGAAAATGATCTTAATGTTTGGTACTTAGAGGTAAGGAAAATAAATTTAGTTTTGTTTTTCTAAATATCGTTAAAAGTAAAAACTTTCTGTTTTAGATGCTAAATAAAGATGTAATAAGTAATTACCAACAAAACGTTAAAAAAGTGTTGATTTTTATACAAGAAAATCATGAAATTTTGTAATTAAATATGTAAAGTTACTTCTATATTTATATTTTTATATGTGCACTATTAATTATAAATATATATAAATAAATTTTTTGTTATTGAAATGAAAAACTTAAAAATTTTGTATGATTATGTTAGAATCAGGATATTGATCCATGATTCACCATTTCTGTTACAGAGAATACTTAAACCTATTTTGACACATTTTTTTATGTTAAGTTAATATTTTAATGGACAACAACAATGTAACAAAGTCTTATATTCAAAAAATTAGAAATGTTATTTTAAAATAAGTCCCCTTATAGGTCGTGCCTAAAAATCGGTTGCTGGATTCTTCATGACACTAACAGTTTTAAATCGCCTTAATAAAATCGAACTATATTTCTTGATATTAAAATGTTTGTTCAAATCACTGAGTATCGGATGAATTACAGAAAATTTGTTTATTCATGTTAAAATAATATCTTAAAAATTACCAAAACTTTAGGGTTCTAGTACTACTAGTATTAAAGATAAAATTTTTATAGAGTGTGAAAAGTATTTATTTCATGAAGTAAAAAGTTGGTAAATTCAATGATTATTCTGTGAGCTAAATTCGTTTTTATAAAGATTGAAATAAGTTGTGACGAAATTCCAGATAATTTTAACTTACATATAAGAATAAAGCGATGATGTGATGTACTCGTATACAAAACCACGTCTGTTGTGCTTTTGTAATTTATGTACATAGAAACGTTTATGTCCGTTAGTTACCCTTTGGTTCGTTTTGGCCAGTCGACGCTATTACGTATATTGCTTGAAATCAAAATCGTTTGAGACACAATTAGCTAATAATGTTACTTTTGTGATTCATTTTACTTTTTTTTTTTTAATATATGCACATTTGGTTTCATGTATCTCTCAAGAGACATCAGCGTAATAATATAGACTAGTCCAATGATACAAAAGATCTTATATTATTAGAAGTTCATCTGTACAATCAATATATCTCCTAATAAAGGTTGTTCTTCAACCTTAACACTTTATTACACATGGTTACATTTCAAGTTGCCTAATAAGACCAGGCAAAGGATTTTTTATTCAAATAATTGTTTTATGTTATCTGTCAACTTATTGGAAATTTGTTAAACTTCATATCAATTAATAAAACGTTAGAATTTTCTGGCAGTTAAAACACAAAGCGTATTCTCAACTTTATTAATGCCCTAATAATTTGATTCAACTATTTGAGGGACTGTTAAATGCACTTGTGAAACAAGATAACTAAGTTACTAACTGTAAATAATGTTTATTAATTGAACGCTCAATAACTATTTGTAATGCAAAAGTCTTTACACTGGCTAGTTGTAGTTAAAAATCTATCGCATATAAATAATATGTCGATCGTATATTAAGCTTAGTCCAAATTCCGCCTTTGTAATAAAATTACAAACTTCCACTTTTATAAATTTTTTTTAATACTTTAATATTTAAATTCAAATAATTATCAACATCAATTCCTAAATACCCACATACCCACACTGCTCCGTTTCTCCCCCACAAACAAGAAAAAGATACGCACACTCTTACGATGTCTTTAGAATATCTCACCAATAAATATACAATAGCTAATATTTTATGTTTTCTTCGTACATCACCTTTAGGTCCCTGAATCATCAGTGTTTCAACTATCGTATATCTATTTAAGGATCTTTGGGATTGAGCGAGCATGTTCAGCTGTTGCATGTGTGATTGTGTAAATGTGACTTTGTGTAATTTATATCAATGGCCTTTACAAAATTATGATCCATGGTGAGTAGATACACCTCATCAGCCATAGCTGCCGTGAATCGTTCATCGCGAATATAAGGCAGGCTGCGGATGCTAGACGAGTAACGAGTCTTAATTGGCCACTGTTTCATCATTTCCATGCCTGCTTCTGTACCTTTTGTGATGCTAACTTCTTCGTTACGTATGAAGAAATCAGTAAAGCTGCCAATACTATGACAATCAGATAGTAATCAAAGTCCTCTTTGAGGACGTCGAAGGTTTTCGATGGTGCTACTCTTGTGTAGAACAAATCTGTTGTAGAAATTATTTTATTATTTTTATGTTTATTTTGAAATACTAATCAATAAGTTGAAAAACAAAAAAATTCTTAGTTGGAGATGAAGCTTACCAAGACCATGAACAAAAACTAAACATGTGCTTTCAAGGCCACTAGGACTTGTGTGAATTCCAGAAACCCTATAAACGCTCTGATTATAATTGATTATTCCATCCATATGAATAGGTAATTCTGGCATATAAGGAATGACACCCTCCTCTCGCATTTCGGGATTGACTGGTCTTCTTGGATCTACTAGCATCCAAGGTAATTCCAAAACACCTCCATTAGCTAATGCGACTAAAATAGACAAATTTTGTAAATTATTTAAAGCTATATAAATTGCAAAATAATGCAATCTAGTGTTTATTAAACAAATTACATACCTAAAATGTGTTTACTGGTAATGCCTTTTTCAGTAATTGTTTCTTGCATTGATTCTACTGACGCAGGGAAAATAAAGGCTTGTCTCTCCACAATCGGTAACTTAGTATTAGATAATGACGAAAAAACTGCAATGTGAAAAGATACATAAAGATTATATATTGAATATTGAAAGTATAGAATGAATTAGTGATTCTATCCAGTTCCAATTTCCTAAAAGATGTTGTCGTACCTGTGGTATTGCTTTGAGTTTTTCCTTCATAAAGTTCAAGCGTCGCTATCTCAGTCCTGCGGCTCTTCTCATTAAAGTAACTATAAACTAACCAGTTTTCGGAATGCACGACGTGCACGGGTCCCTTTGTTCGCTTGTGAACGATCGAGAAAATCATGGATCCCGATACCACATCCAGTAAGTATAAATTAAGTGTATCTAAAATAAAGACATTACACGATTAAAACACATGATTGATTAAAAATTCGCATGTGCGATTTATCGAAAATTCTTACTTTTGTGTGCTCCACTGGTACCCTGCGTAACAACGGCCACCAAGTTTGGATTAATGTACTTGTAGAGCACCGATCTGTCGCCTAATACCCGACCCTGCGAGTGTACGCGTTCCAAAGGATTCTTCGAAACTACATGCGTTATCCTCTGATTCTTCGGAGAGAACGCCAGCTCCCACACCTGCATCCAACAAAATATTTTAAAAATTCATGTTTTAATAAATTTTTATGAGCGGCAGGTTTAATTTCGATTTAGCCAAATGCGTACCTTGTGAGCGACGAGGTTTTGTGGTGTGCTGTAGGAAAGTGAATAGCCAGCCAGCACTCCGGTCGTCCTGTCGACGGTGAAGATGTAAGTGCTGCGACCTACCGAGGTTGCTACAGCACTTGCGTGCTCCGGGTACACGTATACCCTGTCCTTATCATCAAGCACAACGATACTGCGAAGGAAGTTGTCCGTTGTCGCATGAAGCAGCATTGACTGCTTAACACGGTAGCTGAGTCGAGTCAGACCGCCCAGCAGTTGGCCGTTTATTGGATTAAACGTGAAGACAACACCGTTGCCGGTCTCCTAAAAATTGATAGTTATTTATTAAATTTGTCGCTCATTTTTTTTCATTTTTACTTTTATTTTTCGATGCGAATGGTAGCTACCTTGTCGGCGGCGAGAAGGGAGCACTGAGGTGGATGAGGATAATGTCTGCTGCCTCGCTGAACGTACAAAATCATTTTGTCAGAGTCTTGGGAGAAACCACGAATGTTGGAGACCCTTTGCTGCCAGATGATTTCGCCTTTCCTTGATTCAATACCGAATAACTGTGAAATAAAAGGACCGTTAAGATTGTTTTATTAAAATTTTTATAAAATATATCGATTTTTTAGTAATAAGAATATTTACCTTGCCAGCAGATGTAACAGCTACGATCATTTTATGCAAGCCAAATTTGTCACGAACCAAATCAGCTCTCTCATTAGACTGTTGGGGTTCTAGACCTAAAGCACTCTCGATAAGTGCTTTTAGTTGGTTAGCTTGAGAGCTCAGTCTTCGGACCAACATGCCAATTACATCCCCTAATAAATATATTTACTCATTAGAAATAGTAAACAAAATGTTTTTTCACAAAAACTCCAATCTATTAGAGATTTAAAGAACACATAACTGAAAATAAAATTAAACTTACAAACTAATTCTAATTTAAAAATGCATACAAACTATAATATTAATTGGTAAAATATTTCTAATTTTGTCTAGAACTGTGCAAAAACTGGAGCTTTCGAGCCTAATTTGACTTAAGAATCCGCGACCTAACCCAGTCGTTGTCAAGCTCGGGTGCGAGCTAAAAACGAGTAGCAGTCGATTTTACAAAATTATTATTAGTTACTTTTGAAGTGTGCATATGTGATTTTCAGCAAACTTGCATTACAAATCGAATCGAACAATCTTTTATACAGACGTGAATTTCACTTTTAATTAGATAAAGAAAATTAATATTTCTATAAAATTCATGATACAATATGTAAATCGTATGCTATTTATCAAGTAGTTTTTAATGCTAAATAGTAAAAATACTGAGTCAAAGTATTCTATAATTTTATAATAAAGCACAAGATACGCTACAGTTTAGAATAGCATGTAGTCAAGAATAATCAGAGCTTTTAAAAAGTCATGCTGACAAAATAAGTAAAAAACAAAAGGTCACACTTCAGCTAGTCAACATTCATGCAAGGTAGTCTAAAAAAATAAAATTAACCAAAGTTCTATTAATTTAAAAAAACTAATTTCACCAAGTTGTTTATTATATACAAAACTTGAAAAAATACATGCCATCAAAAATAGCTTTATAATGCACTATCAAACTTCAAACTTATAAGTTTTTAATACTGCCTATACTGATCTACTACTTACATGAACTGTCATCTACATCAAGACCTGACAGCAGCCATTCACAGAAGAAAGTTCGTTAATGTCATGTTATAAATATTAAAAGAATAAATTCTATTTGCAGTATAAGTTTATGCGATCCTCTCATCGAAATGTTATTAAAAAGATTAGGGCTCGTCTTATGAAATAAATATTAAAAAGTTTACTCACTTTCTTTCTGATCGAATTCCGTTTCTATCGCCCTGTCTCGTTCCGACATCGGCAGTTCAACAATCTCAACTGCTACAATGCTTGCTAGAGCTTCTTCTCTCGTCCATGCAACTTTTTGTTGCAATAGACTAATACTGTGATCCTCAGAAGCTAGAAGGTACCTACACGCATTCCCTTTAGGCGACTGGTAAGTACAATCAGTGGCTACAATAGCGGGCTTGTACAGCGCACCGTTTGACACAGATGTTAACTTTTCTGGTTGAGCTTCGATTTTGCTTAGATCAGTGGCTGTAATGGTTGTTATCTAAAAGTAACAATATTAAATTTAGTTTGTATTTTTTTTTTCTGAAGGAATGTCAAGTACTGGATATCTTTTATTTACTTCGTTAATATACGATGATTCTAATACTACTTTTCTATTATCCAAATTTGTGATATATAAAAAGTTTTCTCCATCAATGTCTCTTGGAATCGGAACTGGATCTTTCTCCAATAGTAGTAAACGCTTCCTACGATTATTATCAGCACTGATAGATATTGCTGCTGTATTTCCAGGAACAAGAGAAATTTCGTATGGTCCTTGAGCTCCAGCACCAAATATTGTATTAATTGTTATTGACTCTGGCTGTGATTTTGGTTCAAATATATTAATGTAGAATAATATTGCTAAACTGCTGTCACCCTTTAGACAAATAAAGTTTGGAGCTGCCAAGATACATCTAAAATATGTTAGAAAAAATTAATAATTTTTCAAAATAAAATTTCAAAATAAAATTCAAAAATGAAAGTAATCTAACTCTGTTTCTTGTGATATAAATGGTGCAGAAATTTTCCTAGTCTTTAATTTTTCTCCAGTTTTGCTATCGTATGAAGTGACCTCAATTCCACTATTGTATATTGGTAGAATATGATGCAAAGTACCATCTTTAATGTGCCATTGAACATCTTCTATTCTGTAAAGACATTAAACATTAATATTTTTACTATTTTTTTCAAATATATACATTTAAAAAATGCGAATTTCATGATTGTTTTTAACACAGTGAATTTACATCAAGATAATATTAAATTTTGAATTAATTAACATGAAAAAAAGTTGATTTGTGAAACATTTTGTGTATTACATTTTCTACAATTTTATAATTAAATTAACATGAAAAACATGACTTTAATGTGCATTATAGTGCACTTTGACAAGTTTTTAAAAAAGAAACCTTTCACTACTGTAAAGCCCTTCTGTAGTATATGATATAAATGGAGAATCAATTCTGAAATAATAGGATAAAATTAAAGTTTTCTCTATGATGAAAACTGTTTACATTAACTGTCACAAAATAAGAGGTTGTTACATAAAAAATAATATAATTCAATAATATTAAAAAATTAGTTTTAGTTCTTATTAAAAACTTACCTATCTGGATTCTGCTCTGCTAGTGGCCACTCATTTAATATATGTCCAGTGGCCAAGTTCCAGTATCGAACAATTGCTGGAACTCCACCACTCACTGAAATTAATTCTCCATCTGCAACATTGCCAAATGCTCGTATACGACCAGCGTATCCTTTTTCTAGAACTCTTCTCCATAATATTTGCCCTGATGAAGCAATAAATTAAATAAGGTTTAATAAATTATAAAAAGCATTGTTGACGTGAATTTGTAGAAGTAATAAAATACCTGTTTTGATATTCAGAGCTGCAATGACATTTTCTTCGGTAGCAACAATAATCTTTTTTGCAGTAGAGACTGTATCAAAGCTTGCGAATTTTATTTTACCCACATAGTTTTGTCTCCTAAAAGAAAATTTTGAATAATAAGGATAAAAATGTTAAGGTTATTGTTTTAATCAACTGGTTTTCAGTTTTTGAAATTATTACATTTCGAAAAGGTCAATTTGTGAATAAATAAAGAGCACGCATAAATAAAAAATGGATAACATTGATTTTGAGAAAAATGAATAATGTGCGTTAAAGCTTAGTTAAAATTGATTAATAGACACTATATCAATGTAATTTTCTGTAACCGTACACCCCAAAAATTAAGAAAAATAATTTAAAATAAAAGAAATCTAAAACGTGTACAAGTAAAACAGAACCACAAACAACATTCGTTATCCCCACGATCATTATTCATTCCAATCCTCATTGAACACTCGCCCAGCATCAACATTACCAAGCAACTGCATTATTTACATACAAGCACCAAACCAACTCTCAGCCCAGCTTAAAAACCCACCTCAAAACTTCCCACCCACTCCCCCCCCTCCCCAAAAAAAGAAAATCTCAAAAAGCTCCAAAAAAATTTCACCCCCTCAAAAAATAAACGCTCAGTCATACCAAACACCCATTAGCTTTCCAATTATTCAACTATCACTAAGCGCGCTCGCGGCCCAAGTGAACAAGGCGTGAGAGTAAGTACGTGTACCCATCTTACCAGTCGAATTTGCCGACCTGATCCTCGTAAAGACACAGCGATAGATTGAAAAGGCTGAGCAGGACTACGAGAAGGTGGATGAACTGGGAGTCGGTGAAGAGCCGGCCGAAATTACCCCGGAAAATGGAGGCGAGAAGCGGAGGAGCCATGGCGATGCTGCTCTCTGGCCGTGCGCGTGAAGTGGAGCAGCAGAGGCATCGACGGGAAAACTATCACATACGCGACCTAGCCTTCAATATATCGAGGGGGATATATACGTGGGATATATACGTATGCGCGCCGCCGCCGTCTGCTGCTGTGCGCGCACCGCGGCTTTGTCGCCAGGTCGCCAGGTGTCGACACGCGAGGCTCGCTTGGTTTCTCGGGCTTTTGCTGTACTTTAGTGATCGAGTGCTTTTTTTTTATTGATATGAGGAGGGGCGCTGTGAGGGTTTGAGATCACATGTTTTCTAGTGTGTTTAAAGCTGATGGGTTGAGCTTGAGCGCGAGTCGAGCTGCGTGTTGGGAGTGTGAAATGTTAAAACGGAGCAGAAGTGAGATTATGGCGCCATCTGATTGAAACGTGTGTATGTAGGAGTGTATGCATCGCTGCATCGTCAAAAGCACAATAGCTGGTTCTTATTGCTGTCATTTTTGTGTACTGACTCTCTCATTGCTGCTCATTCTGTGTTGTAATGAGTGTTAAACATCTTAGCTAAATGTTAAATATTCGATACTAATAAAAAAGGAACATTTAAATATTAAATAATTATAGATATTTATTTCAACTATACTAGATTATTTAATATTAAGTAAATAATAATTTATAAAATAATAACCAGTTAGTTATAAAAAATAACATTTTTGAAAATATTTTTGTTAACGATAAAATATTGAAAATTATTCTTAAGAAAATAAAAATATATAATAATAAATAGTTTTTATTGTATACAGGGAATTCCTCTATAATATATGTACGCTTATAGATAATTCTATTATTATCGATCTATCAATGTTGAAACAAGAACCACCGTAATTTTGGATCTTATCAAATTCATGAAACTTTTATTTTTCATTCTTTGAGGCTAATTTACATTATTTATAAAGTTATGTTCTTATAAATAAAAAAGCTCGATGAAGCTCACTTTTCCAAAAAGTTATAAAAAAATTCAAAATAAGTATTAAAATAGTACATTGCACAAATAGTGTGCTAACATTTTACACACGGTCGGAGTTGTTTCTTTCCGTGCGCGAAACGTATGGTTTACACACGCATTTGAAATAGTGCGCTAAGTAAAAAATCAATACTAAAACCTTGTGTTAAAAAACCTCTACTTAATGTATCAGTTCCAAAACTTATTCTTTTAAAACTAAAAACGTAAACGAGAATTTCCAAGCGGTTTTTGAGTTTGCCAATCCTTTCATTACGCTCAAGTTCGAGTGAACGTAAATCAAAAGTACAAACATAGTACGCTAAGTAAAAGCAGTGTACGAAGTTTCACTTAGCGCGCTGCCTCAAATGAGGGTGTAAGTTTCATGCTTAGCGTATTAAACTCAAGACTAAACCATTTGTTATACAAACATATTTTTTATGTTTCTGAATGTTACTAAATTTTCTTCAAAATATAGCTCTTTTTATTATTTCAAGAGGAAGCTGCAGTTAAAAGTCATTCTTCATTAATAATTATTTTTATTATTATTACCGCGTTTAGGATCAAATTTTGACACAATTATATAAAAAAGTTTCTGCTTCTTAATACCATAACTATTATTTTCTTAAATTTTTTATTTTAAAATTTTAATTGTTTCGTTTAAGATTTACCATATCCTAAAAGTCTCAAATTTAATAATTATTTACTCTTAGTAATACGAGAATGTTCGCAAAGTTTTAACCAATCCTACCGACAGATGCTTAAAAATATTCATGAACACCTTTTTCCTAAAATGATAAAAGATAGCGACCTCGTGTAGGTTTTAACCAGGGTTCCGTCAGAATAAATTTCTCTGCATTAAAATATTATGCTTATCCACTGAGTTTACCTGCCGCTGGATTCCCGGAGTGCAGTATTTATTGCCTGGCTCGGTAAAGCTGAAAATCTATCTACCAACTAATTGGTAATTGATTATTTTAGTCAACTTAAAGTACGTTTCTACTTAGTCAAATTGTTTATTTGAAATTCTAATTATTTTTAACGTGATTTTATTTTAGTGTATTCATTAATTATTTCTATATAAGTTTTGGCTTCTTAGAATTTTGAATTATAACTTCTGAAGCTTAGCTAATAATTAAGCTTAGCCACTTTTAAAGCGAATTATGAGAGTAACTTAATTAGACTAGAGTGTTAAAAGATGATCGAAACTTGTTATAAATTTGGTAATAATATTACCAATTACTAATATTTTTGGTAATATTAGTATTTGTTATTTCTTTGGTAATAAATTATTTGAAAATAATTTTAAAATGTTGTAAATGTTATTTTTTGATTACGCATTAGCGTGACAGGTTCCATTTGGGTAATGTATAAATCAATTCTTTCAAACATTATCAAAATTACTTTCAATTTTATATGATCAAAATTGGATTTTTCCACCATTTTAAAAATTAAAAAATCAATTTCATAACTATATTTTGTCAATATTTTTCTTTAAATTGAAACAATACCCAAAAAATGTTTTAAACACTGGTGGCATATAAATGTGTTACGCCACAGTGAACTCGTTAATATGCTCCAATAAATTTAGATTCTGTCGCTTATTGAATAAAATTTTACGCGCTGGCCTCGGTCCTATACCCGGCGTGCGCAAAACCATATACAAATTATTTACAATGGCTTCTTCAGTGCAATATCAAGATAGTTTTAGATCAAATATAAATTTAGTTTGTGAAACTGGGACTGACAAAAGTAACTATAAATGTGAGGTAGTCTACAAAATTGCTATCAAACAAATATCTTGTCAATAGATTGATCAATGAATAAAAGTCCCTTCGGATAGTAGATAAAAGTAAGTTTAGAATCTTAAGTTTCTAAAATACAAAGAGTTTTTTTTCTCTAATGTGACACCTCGAATTTTCCATCATGTTATCATGGCCAAAACAGTTCAATTATCAACCCCATCATACGAACTTCTTCTTTTAAAGTAACTATAACGAAACAAAGCTACAAGCCCATTAAACTTTAAAAAAACTAGCTATTATGATATAGTATGCGTAAAGTTGCACTTTACACATTTCGCATATTTTTAAAAAAGAAATTTTATGCATATTAATATCATAAAATATTTTCTTGGTCTCCAGCTATTTTAAATGATTAGATTTCTAATAGGATATTAATCCTGACAATGTTGCAAAATTTTTGTATTTATCAAAATCATCTATGAAAAAATAATTAATTATCTATGACCCTATGAAAGCTTCCTACGTGCAAAGTTGAAGGTTAAAAAATTGAAACCTCTGTCCTAGTTTATCAAAATACAAAGTTAAGTCAGTTACTTACATCAACAGCGAAATATCCACAAGTCACGAAATGAACAAAATTTTGCTCTACAAGTAGATTATTTACTTTCCAACAACTCCATATATAAGTTAAACATTGCTATTCTAACAGATAATATTCGCTTCATACACAGAACCAATGAAATTTACTTTCCAAAACTTCTCAAAATTTTTACCTCATCAACCATCAAACACTAAGTCATATCAAGAACTTATGCAAACAATCTAGCTTCATATACCTTTACTTAACGTCTTTTATATGCAAGGTAAGCATCTATTTTGCATGAGCTCCTTTCAATGTAATAATCAAAGAGTCTAACTTATTAAATGTTTAAAACTTTTTAATTCTATTCCTCTGAATATTCACGTACTAATCTCAAAAAATCTTTGTAAAAATTATTGCAATCTTCATGAAAAAATCAATCTATATGAAAAAATAAATCTCTATTGATATTTAAAGCTGCAAAATATATAGTGCAAATTCTGAAGAACGATAAAAGTAAATTGGAATAATTATAAATAAAGTTAATTGTTGGTATACTATAGTTTTTCATCATATTTAGATTGGCAGTTTATCTCACATTCATTTTATTGCAATTTCAAATGTGAGATTATATGCGTATTAAAGTATTCCTATATACATTTTTCGTACCTACATTAAAGTATACCTTATTTTCTGGTCTAAAGATAATTCAGAAAATGTTAGCGGCATTAATTTTATCGTTCAATCTCGGGTCTCCATATATCCTGTTCTTCTAGTCCCTTACTAGTCGTAAAGGAGCTTTCATACTTTATGCTTAAACATTGATGA
>UELX01000489.1:50367-75323 GCA_900480035.1 Eupelmus urozonus
TCCACTCTATCCCTAGACAAAAAGTTAGCCAATTTATCTTGTCCATATTTGTTTATCAGTTTTCAATTATTTATGATATATTTGCGTAATTTTGGTACAATTTTTAGTTAACTCCAAAGTTTTTTTATTTCTCAAATTTAACATTAATTGTATAAAATATTTATACAAATTAAAATGTAAATTGATCATTCATAATATATTAAGTATGCATATATGCATAAAATAGGGAAGTGTTGATTTTGCACTAATTTTGTGTAATAATAATGTTAAAATTAATATTGATTGGTTGCAGAATTAATTATTTTTATGATTGATGGTTCGTTTCATACAAACAATTGTCCATTATCACACCAAATTGCGATAAAGAGAATTTGATATGAAATATAGTATAAATTTTGTTGGTGTAATTTTAAAAATTTATTATTATTATAATTTGTATAAGAAAATATTCTATAGATTTGATGAATATGGAGAATCAGTATTTATAATGAAAATTCAATCAAATATAGTAATTTTTTTATAGTTCGAAGGTAAGCTAATATTTATTAATGGATTATCATACTAATTTTAACATCACTACATTTTTCCGCAAATAATATTTTTCACGTTAAAAACTTCATTGCCGAGCATTTACAAAACCCTACGTCAATAATCACAAATCACTATTACTCTCGCTTACACAATCGTTTAAAAAAGCAGTGAGTTGGCACTTTAACGCCGTTGACAAAAGAACGCGTAAAAGCCCCCTTTTATTATTCCACGCGAAATACCGCGTATAATGTACTTTTCAGGAAGGGAGTAAAGGATTGCAACCTACTTTCGGCACGTGCCGCCCGTTCCGTCTGTTTCCAGTCCCTGAAACCCCTTAGAACTTGCTAAGCGTCAAGAGTCCGCTTTGCGTATATAGCGTTCAGAAAGTCAATTTATTTTCTACCTATGTAGAGATTGTTAAAACTACTTTTCCCAATTTTTTATGCTGTTTGACTATCATGCAGTTTTATGTGTAAAGTTTTATTATGCGAAACCTTCAATGTTTTTTATTTCTACACTATTTTCTCAATGACACGCTGAGATATTTATGTCTTTATTTCGAAGTATAATTTTTAAAGAAAGATTGTGTGATAGTTTGTATGTGCATTTCTTTTATATTAATAGTAAAGGACTAATTTTAATGAAAATTTTTAGGAAAATTGTACTGAATAATAATTGCCTATTTACGTACTACACTTATATTTGTGTAGATATTAACAAATTTTTTCTTACAACTTCATTTAAATTATTATTTTACCTTATGCAAACTGTTATAGATAACATTGACAAATAAAACAAAAATTTATAAATGAAATAAATATAAATGTTCTATAAATGTTGTTTTATTTTTAATACTTTCTTAAATACAAATTTTACAAACATTGACTAACTTATATTAATAAAATATAATGCATTATATTTTATTAATATAATAGAAGACATATAAATGCAACAATACAATTTATTCATACAAATCCTCTACTACAATTGAGCAGTTTTGTTCCAATGAATAGAAATGAGTCATCATGCATTCAATCGTAATACAACTTAAAAGTTTTACAATGAGCTCATTTATTAGTTCCATTAAAGCTACGTTTCGATAATACCAAGTTTAATATGTTAAATTGAAACTATATTGAATTTTTCGATTCGCATCGTCTAGACGATCGTATAACAATTCAAAAACTTTATTCTTGTTAAATATTTTTCCAGAAGAAATAGTAAAGTAAAAATATGATTGCTAGTAAAGTAATTATTCCTGCATATACTTCGCAATACAATATAAATATAGTATATTATTTTAGTTTCTCATTGTATTTTAATAGTTTAAAATAACACACATTTAATAGATTGTTTTATCTTTTAAGAATAAATTTTAAAGAGTTCAAAGTTTTTCATTCTGTCATTCATATTTTCCTAAAAAATATTAATTATTTTTCATACTCTATTACTATTTTAATTTTAGAAAATCTATCACTACATAATTTTTCGGTTTATTTTTAAGTTCTTACTGTAATGATTTTGTTACTTTTTGATGATAAAAACTGCACTTTTGTTTGAAGTTGTATTTCCATAATGTAGCTTCATTTTACTTCAGAAAAATCTGCAAACTGATATATGTCGTTTTATACTTTTTATTGAAATATTTTAAAATCATTAAATATTAAAATAAATAAAAGCAAATTAAAAAAAAATAATTTAGTAACCTAATTGACTAATTAAACGTTTTTTTCGTGTTTTTAAAATTTTTCAAATTAGTTAATTTGACTTGAAAGACCGAAAAAATTGGGGTACCTTCCCACTCTTCTACTCTTTTCTACTTTTTTCATTTACTGCCATTCCATCGTAACAGTCTTTTTTACGTTTTGCGCGTAAAAACAGAGAGAGATACATTGGGCTTGTACTTCGTCAGACTTAAAAATAACTTTCTTTAGTATAACAATGAGTGAATTTAATGAACTCCCGTCATTTTTAAATTTAATCTACAAAAATATATTCAATCATTTTTTAAAAATATTTTTCATCCACACGAATTAACGCTAATTAAAAAAGTTAATTAACTGAATAAACAAAAATGTTCAGTATTTCATTATCGTAACAAAATTTTTAAAAACAGCCGACAATTGTTTTTTAATTAATTTACGCTAAATAACATCAGTTAAAAATACGTAATTAACTCACTAATTAAATAAGCTGTTCGAACTATCCAACATCACATCAAAATTAAAAAAAAAAGAACCACAACTTTATCATCAATTTCCGGTCACTAATTAAACAAGCTCTAATTTCACGCAAAGTTTAACCCGTACAGCCAAAAAATAATCAAAAATTCTCCTGCACTCCCAACGACAGCATAAAAGTGCCCTCTCCCTCTCTCGCGCTCGGCTTACTTTTATCCAGCCGAATAAAAGTAACTAGAGCGCACTAAACTCCTCGCGCGCAGTAAACTTCAAGGGTGAAAGCTAATTAAAATCCTCTCGCTTTCGCCGAAATCGGCGCTCGCACCGAAGCTACGTCATCCGGCTGCAACTCGTAACATCAGCATCGCCACACGTGGGAAAAGCCCCCGGGCTTTATCCCAGCGCGTAAAAAGAAAACGAGCTGATGCGCTCTCTAACGGCCGGCATTGTTTATACAGCCCTGGCTCGAAATTCGCGGGGAATGCAGCGCGGAGGCTGGCCGCGCGAGCCGTAAAATGTTTATAATCTCCGCCTTAACGCGTGCGCCCAGCCTGGGAAGGCGGAATAACCTACTTTTACTACTGTCCGCCCACCTTCGAACCTTTACTACTTGCAGTGACGCGCCACGAGACGGCTGTGTGTATATATATCTATGTGTATGCGCGGAACGGCGCGTAGATATATATACGTTATAGCAGCGCGGCTGATTCCTTCATGAATGTCGAGTCGGCTCTTTTGCTTTTTCTCGTTCTTCGCTCGAGAGCGAGGGGTAAAAGCTCTTTCTTCTGCGTCTCGACGTTTGACGTCGACGGCACTTGAAAATAGGCCGCCTACTTCTTGCCGTTCGTGGTCTCTATTTCTCGGGCTGTGTGTGCGTGGTGTACCTGTGCTAGTTTTTGCATGTCTGCGGATGTATGTGAGCTTTTGTAGGTAGTGGAAAATATGACATTGTGAGTATTTCTGTGGCGCGCGTGTTGAAACGCTGCGGGCGTATATGGCTTTGCTGGCCGTGAATGTGTACACGCGAAAATGCCTGATGAGCTTAATTTGCGAGTGGAATAGATGCAGCTAGGGCGCGGAAAGGGAGATGGATAAAAGTCGAGTTGAGAGTGTAATTTGAGGAGTTTTTGAGAAAGTTTTGAGAGGGAGAGTTTATTTCGTGAAAGGATTGGGAGAGCGGAGAAATGCAATTCTTATGCGCTCTTGAGCTGTGTAACTCGAATTCGAACTATCGCTTTTTTGAAAGTCGAGACGAGCTTGATTCCTGCGATACAACTTTAGCAAATAGTTTAGAGCTCTTATACTCTGAACGTTTTGATAAAGTATTAGCTATACATTTTAAATAATTCTTTCAATATTCAAAATCACAAGCTATACTCAAACTGCAAAATTCTGAAAATCCGTCAAAAAATCACTTCCAATCCATATTTCCACACTCCTCACACTTCCTTCTCTCAATCCCGCCTCCAACTCGACCATAACATCACCACCTCACCAAAAACAAATAAATATTCAACCCAAACGCCGAGCATAAATCCTCCCTCCAGCCCATCGACATGCGCATCTGCAAAAAAGCTTGGAAGCGCTCGCGAAAAGATTACACACAGGTCAGGGCGCCGGCGAACTTGGCATCTTGCTCAAAGAATCCGCTTTGCCCTCAGCGGCCCACATACATCAGTAAGAGCGTCGCCTTTCTCATTTTAGCCGAGGCGCATAGACACGCGGATATACATTCTCCAGTACATATCGATCGATCATTTCCTTCGACGTCGCGCGATTATTTTTTAATCAGGCCGTATTTTCGCCGTCGGAAATGTGCGCGCCGATTGTTTTGTTCCTCGTGGGCGGCTGAGAGGAGAGGCTGGTGTTTTACTTATGCAGGAGGCTTCTATTAAAAGTGGCCGTGGGATTTTTCGGTGCAGCTTTAATGAAGCGAGCGGCGCGGATTAAGTTTCTAGGGATTTTCGACGAGTGGCTGATGCGCAGCTGAGACAGTCTCGAGGGGTATATAAGAGTTTAAAATGGATCGGAGGAGAGGAGCTTTCATTTAGAAGTTTAAATTATCGATTCGATGTGGATGGGGCAGGGTTTTCCGGATTATTAGGGGGCGGACGGAAAGGATTATTTTAATCTAGTGGTAATACATATTGCGACGTTTGATTATTTGTGTTGTACTGAAATCATTCAGATATGTATTTTTTATCTATTCAAAATGAAAAAAAAAGTGAAACGTACTCCTTCAAATTTTTTCATTTTGTCTTGGAAAAAGGAGCTTACGTATTACTGCAAGAATTTCAGTAATTCTCAATTGTCAAAAAATACAGATAAAATTTTGAATAGCAGAGTATAAAATATTATAACGAGAACAAGCTAAACGAGAACAGTAGGATAGCAGTCATGTCAGTCTTCTTAGAATGGAATAATTTTATTTAATTATAAATATTAAGTTATTTAACATTTATTTTATACAAAATTTCATTTCAACTTTTTCGGGATTTCAGATACGACTACAATGTTTTCATTTAGCCATATTTTCCAGGAACTTTAATTTTAATAAATATAGGATTTGAATATTATAGGAATGAATAATTTGCGAAACTAAAATAAAATTATTTTAGAAATTTGTAATAAATTTGTTACTTTTATTATTAAAATTCAAATTTAAATATTTTTTTGATAATCTTAATTAATATTAACGGAACTAAAATCAAACGAAAAATATCAGTTTCATATTATCCACAACAATTTTCAGCACTTCATTTTAAAGAGAAAGATAAGCTTCTGTCTCAATCAACTTTCCAACATAAACCGTCAGCACCGCCCACAATGGCCATAAGAATACCGCAAAAGAAGGCAAAGCACGTACTTTTAAGGCAAAGTCTCACAGGGCGCAACCTAGAAAAATACACCTGCGCAGCAAAAAGGAAGTCGCTCGTGGGGCGCGCGCGAGGCCCGTTATGCATCCTTTGTGCGCGAGCGGCAGGATCCTTAGAGGATGCGAAAACAAATTATAAATTTCAAAAGGCTTTGGACTGCCTAAAGGCCTGAGAAAAGTGACTGCCGCTCGGTGCGGCTATATTCGCATAGCCTGTATTTCAAAGCTAAAAGAGGCTTTGATATTTAGAGGGTAAAAATGCGGTGACGTGACCTCGAGTGAAAGGAGCTGGGTCTATGCTGAAAATCTGAATTTCCGAGGTGACGAATGAGGTGAGAGCTGCGACTGTGTGTGCGAGTGTGTGTGTGTGTGTGTTTGGGTGTGTGGCCATTGAGAAGGCGTTTTACGGAAGGTGGAAGTATGAAAGTGAGATTAATGGGCGCTAGAAATGGCTTCATTAACGGTGATGGAAATATTATTAGGCTTTATCAAATTAGGGAATTAATTTTCCTGTTTTTTTATGTCGGCTTTTTCAGTAATTTATTATTTGAGCTTTTATGAATATAAATGTCTGGCTATTTTGTTCGAAGTTTAGTGGCATGAATAATGGTAATAGATTTACTATTCAATTTACTATTTAATCAAGATGTATTTTTTATTTATGGAGATACTCAAAAATTTTATAATAAAAATTTTATATTAAACAAAAAAGGATTAAATGGCAAAGTTTCGTAATTATAATTCATAAAATTTATTGGTTGTGAAGGGCAGTGCAGATTTTACAAAAAGTATACCTTTAATAAAAGATTTTTAGAGTAAGCTGATTTATTTAGTACAAACGATTCTTTAGTCTGATTTTGTAATAAATTTAGTTAAATGAAAATTGAATTTTTTAAATATTCAAAAATACAAATAAAAATTAAATTATGTCTAATACACAGACATTAAATAAATGTTAAAAGTAAAAGTAAAGAATAGATATTCTTTACATGCAAAATTCAGCAGTAATTCCGATTTTATCGTAAACGCATATCCATTTTTAAATTAAATATCATTATAGAACATCTGTCTATATTAACACACCTAGAATCCCAACTAGAATCTCAACCCAAAACCAACAAAACCTCATCACTCCGCAAACAAAAACCTACCCAACAACCAGACGCACATACATCTCCCACTGCTAATCCAAACAAAAACTCAAACTACCCTGCCAAAATCCTGCATCTCCGCATTCACGCTTCCTCGCAATCAGCGATATCGCTGAATTCATCCTGGCTGGTTTCCTGCAGCGCACTGCGCCACGTCAGTTTCGCGCTTATTAACGCAATTGGCGCAGTTTGCCAGGCAATTTGCTAATTAGGGCCGCGAGTTGATTCGCGCGAATAATTGATTGAGTCACCGGCGGCTGCCGATTATTTTTACGCTCGGCTCGGCTGGCCTCTTTTGTTCTGGCAGTCGAAGCGAGGTGGATAATGCGCGGAGCTTTCTCTAATGGGAATGGCCAGATTAGCGGAGAATTTGAGTGGGACGGATCGGGTTGAATGGATTCGTATTAATGACGCGTGCTTGTTCTCTGGAGGGCGGAGGTCTGAAGCGACATAGTTTTCCATTGGTGACTAAATTTTGCAGTGGAAATTGTATAGGGGATATTGTTTTCCAGGTTTGTTTTTTTATGGTGAATGTTGGGTTTAAGGAAAATGAGATGCAGAGGTTTTTGTATATGCGTTTAATCTTAAAATGCGAGTTATATTTTGAGCTTAATAGCATTAATCAATTTGAAGTAGTATTGTTTAGTAGCCTTGAACGGTGACCTTCGGAAAAATTCATAAATAAGCTGAATTTATATATCTAGGAACTCCAGCGAAACCTGAATCAATACACTGAAATGTATAAATAACCTTGACTTAAATTTACATTACAGATTTTAACTGATTGAGAGCAATTACCAGCTAAAATATTTCGATTTTAACAGCTTTTTTAAAGCGTACGTGTGACCTACAATAATGTTATATTGGTCATCAATGTCTACTACAATTTTAAGTCGTTGTAAAGCTTTCTTTTCTAAAATAGAATTTATTTGAAAGTACTACTGTTTATTCTTTGACGTAAAATAAAAGAGGATTGTAAATTTTTCTTTAAAATTGTAATACTTCAAAATATTTTGCATTTCTGTTATATGTTAACTTTTATATTTTATTATGCATATCTTATTTATAAAGTACACTCCAAATATAGTGCGCCAAAATAATTTTTATAAAATATTGCAAATAGTAAACAGCTTCAACATTCACATTTTTCATTCCAGCTTATTTTGCTACTAATTTTAAACTCTGCTGACGTATAATATGAAGAACTCTCGAGGTAGTTGATGGCCGGCCTTGTGTTGTCGTCCGCGTAATTTTTCACGCATTCTTCAAAGATGCACAATGACCCTTTGTGAATTTCAACGCTGGCCAAGTTTAAAAAAAAATTTCATCACGCTACATTTTTACCCGTCAAAGCGCGGTATTACTTAAGATAAACGAAACATTATATAAACTGACAAATGATGGCAACAGCCTGCTCTCAAATTTTTCTTTGTTAAACCTTTCCAAATCTTCTACTTTTTTAGTTTTTCTATTTATATTTTATAAATATTTTTATAATTTATAGCCACGTGAAGCATCAGCAACTGAATACGTCATGTAAAAACTAACGGCAATCGCGAATAATAATTCCTCAAAATGTTTCGAATCCATTTTAACGAGCTTAGAAGAACTCAAAAAAAAAGAGAACTCAAAAAAAGCATAAAAATTCCTATCGCTGGCCCACATCTTCTGCATTGTTTCTTCTCCACTCCGCCATTATCCCCTTCCATCCCCACCTTCTTCCCTCTCCTCTCCCATTCATTTAAATGCAAATACCGGCGCCGGCTCAACTGCAGGAGCGCCGAAGCTAAATTTGTATGTCAAGTGGATTCTTCAAATGGAGGAAATTTCACGCAAGAGCCAGAGAGAAAGAGTATAAGAGCTCCGTGTGTGCGAGAAAGAGAGAGACAGTGGGATCGATTATCCGATTCGCCTTTGAATCGAGCCGTTCAACTTGACCTCCCTCCTTTCACGCTTGCCGCGAAGCTACGCCTGATGTGTACATCCTTGAGGTGATTTGTGCCTCGCGCATCCCCGGCCAGGATATATATTCGCGACTGAAAGTCGAACGGATGCGCGCGACACTCGGCTCATTCTCTTTTGCTGGGGAGTCGCGCAAAGTGAGAGATTTATTTTCAGAGCTTGGAGGAATGTTTTGTGAAATGTTTGCTCAGAGCGGAAGCCGGAATGTTTAATGTAGCCTGACTTTTACGACCTAATTAGGATTTAAAGCTTCCAGCGCGCGATTATGAAAATGTGCTCGCGCTCTGTTTTGATAAACGCGGGCCGCGCTCGCTATATACGGATCCACTTAGATCGGATGAAAGAGATGGAATCTCGCCGAGCTTATATACACACGCGTTATAAAGAATGAGCTTGCAGTTTCGTTTCACTCTACGCGGAAGAAAAATGGTTCCGAAATATGAAAAATCCGATGCTTTCGCGCAAACACGATTACACCCCCGCGATTTTTTAAACCTATTCAAAAGCCAGAGAGAGAGCCCCGGCTGGCAATTCCGAAAACGCAGGCACTTGCAGTCCCCGGCAGTGGCTCCCTAATCACTCAATTCATCGACTGTCCGACAGTGGAAATTTGTAGTCCGCCAGCTGCACACACAGAGCCAGCTCCCCCCGGGGCTCAGCACGCGGCGCTGTTCATCAACGTAGGTGACCGTTCCAAGCGGCGTGTATATATACCCAAAGCCTCGCTTCGGGGGTGCAATGATTGCTGACGCGCGCGCGCGCGCCGTGCATATCAGCCGATTCGAGATATAAGGCCGGAAGCCGGCCTGCTGTTGACGCGGACGAGGGCCTGAGGTGCATCGGACGCTTCGCGTTTATTGAGGTGTTCGGGAGCTAGCTTTGTTCGCGGGATTGGCATTCTGAAGTCGTCTTTGATTTGTGGTTTTAAGGGGAATTTTGATTGTTCGGTTGGGTGATGCTTAGGAGCAGGGAGTTTTTTTGATTTATTTAAAATATTAGTGGGTGGGTAAGTAGAAAATTTTGTAGTAAAAATTATACCGTGACGTAAACGGGGAACAGTCTGACGTCAGGGATAAAATCACCCTCATGGAATGGTAAACATCACGTTGAATAACGTTAATTTTTATCATTCCGTAAGCATTTTATCTCTCGCGTTAAGATATTCCACAGACACGATGATTATCGCGGTAATTTTTCTTAGAAAATCTTTTCTGTGTATATCCCCGAATACACTCTATTTTATTATGTTATTTTAGTGCTATTGTTTTACCTTCTTATAATGGTAAAATTTTAAATTTAATTAAATCAATCAGGCAGCTCAATATTTTTAACCAAAATATGCCAGTGAATGCACGACAGGCATTGTTTGCACGTACATACATCCATAAATTCAGGAGGGTATTGGAGCATAATAATCCAGGAGAGCTAGACAATTTGATAGATCGTAGGATGCAGCGGAAAATAAAAGAATTTAAAGGAAATGCAACTATTTATCAGAAAACCATTTCCCCGTATCGAAAGAATGAAATATAGCCTACTAACAGTACCGCTACTGTTAAAGATTTATTATAAAAGATGCTCGTTATTAATTTTGCAAGAAACAGTCTCTAAGAATACGGATCTCAAAGCTTCTTTGACAAGATGATGAAAATTGCGACTTGAACTACCTTTTGATGATGCCTCAAGATTGCACTCACTAATTCCATAGAAGGGGAAGAACTAAAAAGCGATGAAACTTTTTTTTTCAGCGTAAAATATTGTGTAGCTCTTCAAATAAGATGTATTATTCGCAGGGAACCAATCGGGTTTTGCGACTTTTTACCGGAGAAAGATAGAAAGGAGGGGAGATACTTTAATGGCAGACAGTCTAAACCATCTGACACTTTAACAAACGACGTTAGCCCCCGACGCGCAGTTTTGTTTTTCTGCGTCTGATATGCCGTGTAAGATCAGTTAGAGGATCGAATGGTTTTCGTAGGCGTACAGAATGGGATTTGAAATTTCAATTTATTCAGATGGCTGTTTGACACACGTAACTCTTGAAAATTCAAATTCACGCGTAAAAAATTAATCTAAAAGAGATTTTATAATAATCTGGCGCTCAATAGTTTGACAGTAGCAAGCTATGATAAATTTATTTCTGAATTTTGTAAATATTTTTTTTTAAGCCTGATAAATTTATACCTGACTTTTTCCTAATATTACGTTTAATTAACAATAAAATGTTTCTTTCCAAATAAAGATGCGGTTGTCTTTAGTCATGTCTGTTATATGAAAAAAATGTCTTTGCAAACAACTGTAAGGAAACCACATAATGATCTGTTGATGTGAAGGGGAAAATTCCCCACGTGGAAACAATCTGTCAGGATCGTATACAAATTGTATACAATTTGTTTATGATTATTTTTTCTATACAATTTGTATACAGTTCTGATGCAGTCCTGACAGATTATTTCCACGTGGGTCCCTATTAGCTAGATAAATGAAATACATTCTTAAATTTTTATTAAATTGTATTAATTAAAAATAAGTGTTATTGTGAATAAAATAATTTTAAAATAAGAGTTTAGTTAGGCATATTAAAGGCCGAATTTATTGCACCTTTTTTTTATTGAAAAAACTTAGATTTTTTAGGAGGCGTCTCTTCATTAGTTTTGAAGACTAATGAAACTGTCTGGTAGCAGCAGGATGGCTGCGTAAACAAAACCTTTCCATAGAGATGGATTGAATGATCCTAAGTTGTTCCGTTTCGTAAAATTTACTGATAAACATTTTAGATCTTCGCGTACGGATGAAGTGAAGAAAATGCGTTATGCTCAAGTATTGTATGGAATAAATTATTAAATTTCTGTATGTTTCTCTTTCAATTTAAGCGTCAGTTTATATTCTTCAAGTAAATTAATCAAAATTTAAATTCTTCCTAATTACATTTTCTACCAAACGGGAGGGTCACGATAGCGCGTTAAGATTCGACATTCAGCCAAAGACGTGGAGTTGTTCATCTATCATTCCTAGACACAGTGGAAGGAGCTGCATGTCTGCTCTTTCGTGGATGCGGGTATACTGGTCGATGGGAGTATCGTTCGATCAAAGCGGAGCATGCCCGCTGAGATGACCACTGATGGAGAAGATGCTGCTGTGGCGTGGGTGCTGGAGTCTTCGGCGGATGCTATTGTCCGACTATAAGGCGGAGTCGATCTTTGGTGCTCGAAACCGGCGCTCCAGGATGTGACCTCGTCCTGGTCAGGTAGTACTGACTGAACTCTAACTCTGCTAGTAGAGCGCTTTGGAGGGCTTAAAGTTGAAATAAGGATAATTGAGAGAATGGTGGATGGGAAAGTAGGAAGGGAGGGATCTGAAATGATCTTTCGAAAAACGAGACAAGCCTTGTGGAGGTGATAATTAAACAAAAACGATATATTCAACTAAAACGTTCTTTATTTAAGTAAACTTTCGAAATAAGGGAGAAGTGGTGGTGGGGGGTTCCAAAGATTTTCAGTACTGAAGATGTCCAGTTGAAAAACGGTTTGCTTTCGGATTTATATTCGAAACTTTGAGTTATGCATGACCTAACACGCCTGCAGAGTTATATTTATTATTAAAATCATTATTATTGATAATAATAATTATTATTATTAGTGTGTATAATTAAGATAATTAATACTGATAGATATATATGTAAAACTAAAATAAAACAATAACTTTACACATCCGAAACCTCGGCAAAAAATAAACTGATGTGGTTTGTGGAGATAAACAGAGTATTTACCTTAAGCTTAGTATTTACCTTAACAGATTATTTACCTTAAGCCAACAGATTTATTGATTTTTGTCTTTTATAAAATCAAATATTTCATTTTATGATTATATATAATGTTAATTTCAGGAACTAGAGCACATCTGAAATTTTTCTTGAAATTTCATCGAGATAATTGTGATCTGAGCTTATACATTTCTATAAATAAAAGTAAAATTGTAATTAACTTTAATTTATTTTTAAATTCTGTTGTCCAGTCGTGTTATGTTGTGTACACTGCAACTAAAAGCTATGCAAGTACAAATTGAAGTTGCTGATGCAACTAAATGATGCTCATTTCTATCAATTAAATATAAAGGGCTCTCTCTCTCTCTCTCTCTCATTCATTTTCTCTGTTTGATTTAATCGCCAATGTCAGACTATTGCCACACTTACACAGAGTCTTTATTTAAAATAACTAAATTTAGATTTTTCAAAAAAATATTGAAATCTAAAAACAAAGTTACATTTTCATTAGCTACAGTAAACTCGCCAATTATTTTTATTTTTTTTAGAAAAAATGTTCCGAATTCAATAGGAAAAAAGGAAAAGAACTTCTTGAAGTATTAAAAAAAGAGCTCATCAGCATGTTATATCACATAAGTATAGGAGATCGATCGACGCAGTGGCAAGCAAGGCCCGAGACGTTCAATCTACGGCGTGTGCAGGCAGCCGGAATGATCGAGCAAAGAAGAGGGAAAATAGGCACACGCCCGAGAATCTCGAGTGCCGCAGTTATCGTACCAGATGAACGGCGAAGCGGAAAAAGGCGGGCGAACGAAAAGAAGGAAAAAAGAAAAGGAAATGAAGATGCAATGTGACCTGGCAAGTGTGTAGACCTTCCAGGTCTCAGTATAAGTAGGTATAAGATGAGAATTTGGAGTTGCGAGCGGCAGTTGATTAAAAGAAAAAAGGCCGACTGTCGCTGACTACAAGAAACGAGTTTAGATTGATAAAAAATAATCGTTTTAATAAAAACAATTCTTACATTATTATTTATAGCTTTAATAATAAGATACTAAACATCACTTTTTAAGCAATATTAAATTTTAAGTAATATCAATATCTACATCAAAATGAATACAATTTCATTGCAGCTTTAGAAACAATATCTTCAATAAACAATGCTAAGAATTTCGGTTGATTTATATTCTAGACCCTTATGAGCCCTCAATTAGTCAACGCGCGTGTACATCGATATAATCCCTACGGGCGATATTTAGCGAGAGAGCTAAACTTTAGGCGGTATTTGCATTTTCCGCGTGTCTATACATATATAGCAATACATGATACGCGACTACAATGGCTCTATTACCTTTTCAATGGCCGCTCTGTCGCAAGTTAGATATTGTGCATTGCGCATCGGCACGTTCGCATAGAGGAAAATAGAAAGGAGGTGACGCAAGAATAGGAAACTAATGTAGCGAGAGGGAAGGCGAATAAAAGATAAGTAAGTCTATGTAAGAGCTTTTATGCGAGGATTTTATATTTTTATTTTGTTTATTGTAAGCTGATAATATATCAATAAGATTTGTTAATTCAAAATATATTGTTAATGATATGATTATTTGGATAAACTTTATTGAAACTATTAAATATTTATACAATTGATAATTCACAAATTTTTTGCATTTTTTATTAGTCAGTCTTATGTCGACAGTCTAAATAACCACAAAATAATTAATCAGAAATAAGAAACATAAATCATCTGATGAATGAAAAAGAAGCCAGATTAATAACTACAACATCAATAAACTTTTAACATCACGGATCACTAGCGCCGTAATAATGCGATGTACAATGCGCATAGCTTCACGGCATTCGCAGACTGGAGCTTTGTGCATAAACGCTGCCAGGCTTTGTAGGGTATCTGAAAAGTTTTCTGCGAAAGACGACAGCAGCTGCCTGCGCCTCTTTTATTAAACAGCCGAGCGAATGAATTTTCTCCGTTTCTCGATGGCGGAAGGGAGTACTACAATGGCCGGACTGCGCGCAGTAGGTAATCCGAGTTGTTTTCTCGGATGCAGGCCAGTAGGCTAAGAAAATATTTAAATTGGCTAATAGAGTTTATTGTTGACATAGGTTCTAGGTATTTGTTTTGAACAATAGCTTGTGTATTGTTTTGAAGATGGAATGTGGTTTTTATTCTTTATAAAAATATAATTTATCTGGTATACGTATATTCGTTATAAACTGCATCAGCATTTACAAAAGTATATGATATGATTTCATGGATAAAATTGATTTAACAAAAATTTCTTTAATGGCAAATTTAAATTAGTTAATATCCACTGTTTATCAATTTACAAACAACCTCTTAATAACAATCCGTTTATTTCAATTCATTCATACTGTTAGGCTTCCATTTCAATCTCAAGCGATTAAGCATTTTGTTATAAACACACTCCTTCAAAAGCGCACACGAGCAAAGCTCATTAGCCGTTAGTACGCATATATAAGCTCTTCATGGTTAGCAAGGAGCCTGGCCCGCAGATTATCGCGCGCAACAGGACGCGGAGTAATCTCAAGCCCTCTATCTATGTAGCTCCTTGTGTTACGCGCTCTGTGTCCTCTGCCCTTTGCCAGCTCGTGCATCGCTTGCGTCAAAGCTAAGGGAAATTAAGGATGATAAGATGATGCTGACTTAAGGTGGTTCTTGTATTAAATTAGACATGAAATTTAAAAATTTAAATATAATTGTTGGGTTAGATGTTGCCACGCTGAAAAAGATACTATGTGAAAAAATTGTAGCTAATTGTTTAAGCTTCTTTAAACTTAATATAAAATTATGAAAATAAACATTTTTCTAGTTTTTATTTATAAATTTGCAAATTGAAATGATATTTTTTTGAATGTTTTATTTAGAGCAAGTAAGCGTGATAATAATGAAAATATCTCAGAATAATCGCAAATTTTAATTAATTTGAACCTATATATAAGGAATGCCGAACCATTTTAAACATATTTCAGATACTTCCATTCTATATGTCAATATATTATATTGAAGTGAATATTTTCTATTACTTTTTTAAAACGATAAAAACTAATTTCTTTTTTATTCGCAGTAGTACGAATTGTAAATGAATCAGTAGTACTAAATTGTTAATACTTTAGTTGCCCATGATTTATTTAACTTTATAGTTTATCAATCATACACAATCTGTTAAAAATCTGGAAATGGAATAGTGATTATTTAAAATTTTATAAATTACGTTAAGTAGTATGACGTACACCTGATGTATTGGAAAAAATAGTTGGTAGGTTTCCATGTATCGATAATTAATGTTACACATAAACTATATATACTAAAAAAGATTTATCTATTGTGTTGTTTTAGAAATGTTTAAATATTGACGCCTTACATATATAAGCAATCATTTTTCCCGTACATTGCTTGTTTTTTTATTTATGTTTTTCTAGTGTAAGGTTTAACTTCTTACTTATAAATAAATCTCTAGAGTTCTAATAATTTTAATAGTGACTGTTATAATATAAACTTTAAGATTAATTAAAATAGATATGTATAATTGTCAAATAGCAACACTATATTTATTTATTCTTTTTTCTAGTGCTTCTTGTGCCAATACCATAAGCGTGTCAGAATATTTAAGTAACTATTTAAGTAAAGTAATGAAAATACGAAGTATAGCATTATTTACACATTCATCACAAAATTATCATTCTTTTACGTATGCCCAAATTGTGCAAACATTAGTGCGTGAATTTCCACATTTTATAATATCTACAAAAGAAATACTAAATCGAAAATATAACAATAGTTTATCTATTGAAACGGCTTTATTAGAAAAATCTGAAGCCGAAACATTAAAAATTATATTCGTTAAAAGTGATAGTAACAAAACTAAATTGATAAATCAATTAAAAAGTTATTTTGAATTTTTAGAAAGATTTTCAAATAAAGGACCACGACCTTATTGTTTAATTTTGATTGCACATGAAAAAGTTGTCCTTAAACTAAAAACTTTTTTTGAGTATCTGTGGAGAAAAAAATTTTTATTTGTCTCTCTTATTGAAATTATAATCGAAGATTACAAAAATCAATTAAATATACTACAAGTTAATTATAAAATACAAACAGTATTAATACATCAATATAATCCTTTCAATAACTACTACGAAATCCTTCCTTATTCTAGCACTACTGAATTATATTTAGATAAATTAAAAAATTTACATGGCTTTTCGTTAAATGCAAAGTATATTGATAGCCCACCTTTTTTAATAAAATCTCAAAATCCCCAAGAACAATATAATTGGAATGCTTTTCGTGGTTCGGAGGTTATGTTACTTCGAACTGTGGCTGAAGTCTTAAATTTTTCTGTCAATATAATTCAAAATGATTCAAGGAATGTAAAAGTTTTATTAAAAAAGGAAATTATTGATTTTCAGATTAATCTTATTACAGTAGATCCTAATTACACTGAATGTTGCAGCGTAAGCTGTTTTCTAGAGGCTCGAAATTCTGAACATCTTATGATTAAACAGTACGGTTACTCTGAAGTAAAAATTCCTTGGAGTTTAATTATTTCGATTAATGTAATAATTCTTACTATTCTATTCATAAGTATTACCATGTATTTCGTGAAACCCGGTGATAAAGTATGGACTATGCACAACATAACACTCATTGTAATTGGATTATCTGCAATATCAATTCCACATAAAACAAAGGGAAGAATTTTATTTATGTGTTTAACATGCCTATCAATAACATTTTCAACGCAAGTTTTAGAACTCTTATTTGCAGATCTAACTAGGAAAAGTTTTCATAATTTACGATCATTACAGGATTTGAATGATTCTGGGATGACCCTTCGAATAAGAGAATACACTAAAAATCAATTGCAAATTTGGAAGCCAGAATTACTTAAAAAATCGGTATCTGTATCAATCGAAGGAGGATGTTTCAACGTATTAATTTCCACTAACAAAATTAATGCTTGTACATTTCGACATTTTCTAGCTGTCGTAAGAGCACGAAATTATTCACAAATAAAAAACGGATGGATTTTGACCGTCGTTGATGAGTCTCTAAACCCAGGATGGTCAGCTATAATATTTTCAAAAAATTCACCGTATGTTGAAAGATTTAATGAAATATTACTTCGAGTTTTAGAAACAGGTTTCATTAACTTTTGGTTTGAAATTGAATCAATAAAATGGTTACATACCCAGAATTTGAACTTTGATACTAAACATTATTTGTTTACAAAGTTTAAAAAAGAACTATTTGATCCATTCACGAATAAAAAAAACAAATTGAGCATGAAAATAATTTACATTCTGACAATGGGATATTTAGCGTCGTTATTATATTTTTTGTTTGAAGTTGTATACGGAATATTTAAAACTAATTCATGTAATATTTTGCATTATCGTACAAAGATTTTTCTAAAGTTAAAACGAATTCATTTTAATGTTTATTAAGAAATGTATTTTTCAAACGTTTTTCTGCTTTGAGTATCGGTTGGATATAGATATAATTTATTAATATAGGTTACTTTAATGTTTAAAATGAGTAATAAAATAATACAATATAAAAAGTGAAACATAAAATAGGTTTAAAAAGAATGCAGTTGAAATAGCATATTGATTTTACTTATCATATAATCATTTTTATCATATTATTTTCAAAAGACCTATTTTAAAAGTAATCAATTATAATACTGAATATTTTTCTAAGAAGGCATTAATATGACTTTTTTATGAAAATCTAGTTGTAATGGACAAATAAAATGTTTTATCAATGTTTTTGAATATTAAAATTTTAAATTGAGATTAAATTATCATTGTAATGATTAGAATGTTATTAAAATTTATCATCGCTCAAATCTTTAACTCTAAATCGTTATTATCAATACTAACATTTTTTTGTAAAATTTTCTTTAAAAAAGTAACGTTTACATTAAAAGTAGTAATTTAAGAAATATATCTAAAATTTAATCAAAACTATTAACTGAAGCTTAAAAAATATTTTTATTTAAGTAACATTTTATCGTATATTTAAAAAAAATGCTTTTGATTTACCTTTACTATATTTTATCTCATGAGCATTGATAGTTTTTAGTTTATGATTTTAAATTGATAGTAATACGATTTTTACTCCACGTATTTGATTGGCAGCCTATTACATCGCGATTTAACCGCTTTACCAGGATTATATTATTTTTATATTACTGATGGTTACAGTAAAGGTAAAAAAACTTAAGTCTGACCACATCTTAAAAGCCTCCATTATCTACTGTTTATTACGGAAAAAGCGCTTTCTCAGTAAATTTCATTAAACTGGCAATGATTCGCGATACTTTCGTGAGATAAGGAGAGAGCAATTCGAAAACAACGCATTAACCAGCCATTTGAAACGATAACATCAGCGCCGGGTCAAAGCAAATAAACCATCTGTGCTCGACAGGTACAAAAAAAAGAAGGGAGAATGTCCAAGTAAATAAGGTATCCGAAAAAACAGAGAAGAATGAAAAAAAGAAAACGGTAAAACGTAGTGCACAAGTGAAAAAGACAATCCTTCTGAGTCTATCGCGCAAGACTCTTTTTGCTTCATTTATAAAAGGAATTGATAAATTTATGAGCAAGAAGCTTATATGAAGCAGATTGATGTGGGTATAAACTTGTTTGCTGATGTAGAAAAAGCAATTGAAAAAATTTGATGGTTTAAATGTTTAAACTCCCGATTTACTATTTGTTTATAGAATTAAATTGTTTTTAATGCTTTCAATCCTTAAAACAATAGATCATATAATATTTATTAGTTACTTTAAGATAAAAATCAATAAAAAGTAATTGTAACAATATACACAGATAGTAATTAATAATTTTTATAATTCAGTAATATATTTTTAATATTTTTGAAATGCATTACGTTTATGTAAATCTCAATCATATTATTTATATAAAATATTGTAAACTTAAAAATACTATAAGTAATTAAATTTTGGTTTGTAATTTATAGATTCTTGAGAGCTTGACATATAAATATGCTAACTCTCAATGCTAGTAAGAAATTAATACATTAAAGATCTATTCAGTATAACACCATAGCAATGAAATCGAAAAAAAGAAGAAAAATCCCAGTAAAATTGGTCGAGGGGTCGATTTGGTAATGTAGGAGAAACTCGCATCCCCCTTGACAAACGCAACAGTGGTCATAAACTACAGAGCTGGAAGAAGATAAAATGCTCTCATCGTATATATCAATTCTTTTTTTCTTGACTGGATAGTGATCTAGTCCTATTTTTTCTATTGAGTACATTATTATCAGTCATATAATAAATAGATAAAAAGTTATTAAAACTTAAAAATGATGATGATTTATTCATTGAGTTGGTTCTTAATTTCTTTTACCCTTAATATATTTAAAATTCATTACAGATAAACTTTTTTGCAAATTTATAATAATTTAGAGTTAGAAATAATAAATCCTTATTTTTATCTCTAACTTTTAAAAACTAGACATAACAATAGTATTATTATTATCATCAAGTTAATCGTATCGCTAAAAACTAAAATGTTAATAATAAGCTTTTCTTTAGTCATGTGTGTGTTGAACATGTATAGGTAAGGACTTATGACGTGCACTAGAAAAATACTTAAGTCGGCGAGACGATGAAAGTGTGGGAAGACAATCTACCCCCTATCGGAGAGACGAAAAAGGGGCAACATTTTCGTAAGTAGCTGTGCAATGACCTGTGTCTGCGAACTCAAAAAATTATTTTTCCGACCATTAAAAAGTTAATTATAAGCCTAATATGTAAAATACTGTTTCGATTTATTAGAATGTGAAAATATAAGTTTTATTTTTTTAAGCAAATTTTATTTGCTTAATTAAATATTATGTATATTTATGCTGTGTTGGATAAAACAAATTCTTATAGACAGTAAGTGTAGTATACTACAATGGAGATAATTAGCTATATTATAAATATAAGTAAATATTTGTATTATGTACTATTTATATTTTTATGTCACATAAGCACGATTTCCGCGTTTTATTACCCCAAAAAGCGGGCCTGAAGTGACCATTTTCAGACCGGCGGGCAATAAAGAATTTTTATCGCCCGTTGCTATTGGCACTTATCGCCCTTGGCACATAATGTACTATTAAATGCCGAAATAATTTTAAACTATTAATATTGTTACAATTTTATTACTATATTGTTACAATATTTAAACAATAATATTAAAATATTGCTACATTACTGACACAATATTGAAACAATATTGTTACTATATTTTTTCAATATTGAAATAATATTGCTTTAACATTATTACAATATTGAAACAAAATTGTTATAATATTATCCCAATATTGAAATAATATTCTTATACTATTATTACAATACTGCTACAATATTGGTGCAATATTCTTTCAATATTGTTTCAATATTGCTACAATATTGGAACATTATTAACACAATATTGTTACAACATAGCTACTACACTGTTTAGATAATGGTAAAATATTGCTATAATTTTGTTATAATATTGATCCAATACTGATACAATATTTAAATAATATTGTTATAACATTGTTTGATATTGGTACGATGTTACTATAATATTGCTTCAATATTTTCACAATATACATACAAAATTGGTTACAACAAATACAAATATGGATGTACAAAATAATATTTATCCGGCATTTTGTATAATACGTGTGAAACATTGCTAAAATGATAATGTCATTTTGCTACTATAATATAATTGCAATATTTAAATAGTATTTTAGCAAATTTTTAAAGTAATATATCTGCATTCTTTTATAGTATTTATCCACGATTTTTTTTACCATTCACATTAGACGTTTAAGATATAGATTATAACATTATTCACTTCTTATTCAATATTAACATGCTCAGATCGGCCTGAGTCAAACATGGCTTATGATTTTCTTGCTCCAGGTACAACATGGCTCATGTTTGAGTGAATGAATTTATAATTATAAATTATTATATACTATTAATTTATTAAAGTAAGGTCTAAATATGCCACTAAACGTGATTTTAAAGTCGGTATGTTTTGTCTTATTAAAAATAACTTGTTCATCTTTAAGAAAAGTAAAAGCTTGGACATTACCCGTCCTGAACGTGTTAATATCTGAAAATTATTTTATATGTTATTAATTTACCAAGCGAACACAAATGAGCTAGAATATTTAGTAGTATGTAGTAAAATTCGTATCCCCAAAGTAATCATTTATACCTTATCATTCGTAATCATAAATGCTATTTTTAGTTACCTTATTTAATTCAATAAATAGAAATGAAATGACAAAATAGAATGAGCTTTGTTAAAATGGACATGTGAAGTACATTTAGAGATAGATGAATTCACACATATCATGCGGATATTTTTATAAAAATAGTGTATTCCTAAATGAAGATACACAAAAGATCGAATTCTGTAGATAAAGAACTTGTTCAGTCGAGCATGAATGGCAGATGAAAAATATCTGACAATCTCCATTATAAAAGAAATAAAAGAAACAAAGCATTTAAATCTGATAGGCTAAAAACTGTTCTTGTGAAGCTTGTATGATCCTTCATGCATTAAATTTGAGATTATACAACAAGTGAATAAATTTAAAAATACGAAACTAGTATTATTGATAAATTAAAAATTAGAAATTTTTAAAAATAAATAAATAAATAATTTAGTTAGTAATTTAAATAAGTAATTTAACTTTTACAATTAAAACAATAATAATTATATTAATCAAATAAGTTCATTTTCTCATATATCATTATCATAATATGGAAACCTGAAAGCTGACTTGAATCGGATCTAAAATATTTCATACGAATAAACATTTTTATTTACTCTAAACGTAAAAAATATTAAAGAACATAAAAACAGAAATAAGAAGTTATTGACCTCAGAGACCATTTCTAGAATAAACGAAAATATAAAGAAGAAAAATACGTCAAAAGATAAGAGTTCGGATGATCAGCCATTTAGCGTCCATCTTCCTCTCTCTACTTCTCTCTTTTTGTTAATAAATAGATATCTTTAAATTAAGGGTTGAAATAATTAAGAATTAAAACACTGACAGTCATCTCATCAATCATAATGAAACAATTCATTTTATATGATTCTAATAACTAAGTAAATAATAATTCAGAGATACAATGTGTAATTCAATAAAATAATTATTGCTCAACTTCAAGCATCAAATCCTGAAACGTACTTTTCTAAATTTTCCTAACGATCGCAACCGTAAATCTTCGCCACAACCCCCAACAAAACTCGCATATATATTTCACTAATTCTTAAATCCGATTGGCCCAACTATCTCAACCCACATACTTCACGCACTCGCATACATCATCACAAATCAAAACGAGCGATCCTCCGAACTCGCTGAAACCGACCTCGCGCGCAAAACTCCAGCGCGCACAAAGACCGGCAATTAACAAACTTGAGAGAGAGAGCCCCTCTCTCTCTCTCCCTCCCTCGCCCTCTACGTGTAATGAAAAAGTCGCGAGCGTCAGTCTCCCCCTCCCAGGCGAAACAGGGAAAAGCCAACCCTCCTGCGCGGCCCATCTCTCTCTCTCTCTATATATATATATATACACAACGAAAACACGCGCGCAGGAGTGCGCGCTTGCCGGCGGCGGGGCGTGTGTAACACCTAACCTCCCCTCTCCGGGCGCGCAAGCTCAAGAGAGAGAGAGAGAGAAGGTATAGAGCAGTCTCGGCAGGCATAGAGGTTGGGCGCGCGCGCGCGCGCATATCAGTCGGAGTGGAAACGTCTGTCGTGCCGGGCGCGCAGCGCAACTCGCACGATCCTCGCTGGCTCTCTCTGGCCCTTTCCTCGCTCTCTCTCAGCTTTTCCAGGCGCGTATACAGGAGGCCGGAGGATAACGAGGATGACGAGGATGTAGAGGAGGAAAGGGAATGACGAGGCCGGACTCAGAGGGCGATAGAACAATCATATTTTCTTAAGCATTTTCACGGAGGAAGATTGCGAGGAGCGCGTGGACATGAACAAAAGCGTGGAACTGAAGGTGTTTTAATGTTGAATAATAGCAATACTACACGTTAATGTAGAAATAGAGATATTATATATATATACACATAGCTGTATCAATCACGTACTGAGGTATAATTAGATAGTATTTACGTATATAAGTATATAATGTTAGAAGAGCCCGAGGAAGATCAAAAATCGCTGACAATCAATTGAACTATAACGAAGAAGGATTTTAAACGAGCGCCAGAGAGGCACGTGCCGCAGCCGGTGTCGCTGCTGTATTAAGGAGGCTAAGTAGAAAGTCGCGTTGTACGTCAGACGGATATATGAACAGAGGAGCGCGGGGCGCAGCTCTTCCGTGGAAATTTTTCTCTCTTGCCGGTGAGTAGTAATATTGATAGTATATACATATATACATAGACACCGGCCGTTATCTCTTGTTTACTTGATCGTCACGAGGACGTAATGTTTATGGTTAATGCATGGATCGGACACACGTGAGACAGATGCGCGCGCGCGCGTGTATGGACGTTTTAATGCTCTTATTGGCGCCGTGGGTACATAAACAGTGGAAGGGCGTTTTTTTTTCTTTTTTCTATTTGTTTTTTCGCTTTGCTGGTTTGCGTGGAGCGATTTTCACGGTTTGTAATTTGAGATTTTTGTTGATTCAGGGGTCTGATAAAGTGAAGGACCGGATAGGTGTTTGTTTTAAACTTGTGGTAATGAATAAATAAATATCGATTTTTAGTGATAATATTGTGATTGGAAATGAGAGAAAATATTTATCGCTAGCGGGATAAATGTTTATTTAAATTCGGGTATTTTCTGGCAGTAAATGGTTTAAATTTTAATAAAAATATTATAGAAATATAAATTATCGAGATATTGTTTTAATACATCGCTAAACACCCAATAAAGTTATTCTGTATTTTATGGCAATTCATAATACAAAAACAGTTAAAATTTCGCCGTTATATCGCCACGATTTCATTTCTCTTAATTCACTATTTCTATATAAATTGAAGTACCTACTTGTAGTTGTTGAATATCATTTTGTTGATATCATAAGTTTGCCTCAATATTTTAACGTTAATTTACTATTGCTAATAATATTGATTTCATAATTGCTATTGAAAAAGTAAGTAAATAAAAAAAATACATAAACTTATTACATTGACTAAATCGCATTAAGCGAAATGATTTAAATTGATTTTTATTGTATTATTATTAATGCACAATAATTATTCATACAATTAATTTAATAATAATTTCCACGAACAAGTGAAATTTTATTATCTCTTCATCTTTGATTTTGTTATTTCCGTTTACATTAAATTAAATTATTTGTTCGATGGAACGCAAACGGTAAACAAAAAGGGTCCAATTGAGTATGTGTAAATATTAAAGCTATTGATAAAAGAGAAATATGAAAGAATGACAAGCTCATGTT